>CM070642.1:52593384-52890884 GCA_036346575.1 Dendrocalamus sinicus
AAAATAAGCCAAAAGCAACAAAAAATTAAAAAGAACATATTCTCTGTGAGTTGTAGTTGCTCTCCTTGTCCGTGTCCTTGTAATCGCGTAGCCCGTGCATGAGCTGGCTAATTAAGTATGGGAAGCCATCAGATATATAGCATTGTAGTATACTTTTTTTTATCAAATGTAGCCTCCTCGCAATCGAAATTGTAAATCTGGTCCTCTTTATAACCATGATAGCAGCGATAGATGATATATGTCATCTATCACTCTATCGCACCGCAGCAAGAGGTCACAGGCGGTGATCGAGCCCCACTGGCTCGCCGCGCTGTGCACGCGGGCGAGAGATGGTGCCATGCTCAAGTGGTGCAATGGCGGTGAGGCCCATCGTCCGCCGTGCTCATTCATCGCCGATCGCTGCTGGAACTCCTGTAGCAATGCGTAAGTGTTGCAGTGATATATATCGTCTACCGCTACCACCGCTGTTACCAAGAGAGCTAGATTTACAAT
Source organism: Dendrocalamus sinicus (assembly GCA_036346575.1). Taxonomy (NCBI): domain Eukaryota; kingdom Viridiplantae; phylum Streptophyta; class Magnoliopsida; order Poales; family Poaceae; genus Dendrocalamus; species Dendrocalamus sinicus. Next base: position 52,593,877 of record CM070642.1, read on the forward strand.
TTCGAACACGATAAGTATGGTGCTTGTTTGGAGGACAACCTAACCATCGTGTGGCATGACCAACTCCTGACTTTGTACTGATTTATGTGGCTAACAATTTAGGCCATGCTCCGTTAGGCTTAAGTTCTAGTTTCTTAGTTTTCTTTTCTAGTATTTGGCTTCTTTTCTTTCTCCTATTGTTTTACAATGTCAGTAATGACGTAACATTTTATTTTTCTAAAAATTAATTACGCTAAAAACTTATAGCAACTATAGTAAAAAGCATCAAACATCGACAAACGCTTTAAGCCAGAAGTGTAAGTTAAACAAAGATTTTTGTGTAATGGAATCGGAATTATATTGTTTCATTAATAAAAGAATTGCAGACTACCTCTCTTCAAAAATGGAAACTAAAAATCGGTGAAAGGCCACGTGTTGTTTCTCCATAACTTCCATTATTTGATATTTATGTATGCTACCAACCTGAAATTGCATCACTTCTTCATGCATCACTAAGCCCCCGATCCGATAGTAGAAATGCAACTTCATCAGTTCCGCTAATGAGTGATCATGCTCATCCTTGAAATTATTCATAAACCACCCACCGCCTCTCATTAAGCTCTATCTCAAACTCCCGTCGTGATCGACAACGAGTAAGTGGTCTTGGCTCAACTGTCTCATTAGGTAAGTCAAATAATCGTATTCTTTGATAACCTTTTCTAGAACAAGCATATCGCAACGAACTATCCTACAAAGGGTTGGATCACGCTCTCACAACATCTTTTCTAACACCGAATCCTTTCCTCCGCATAATCTGTTGTAGAATCTAAAACCTTCCTCCTCGCCGCCAAACTCCTTTAGTACAATCATATTATACTCTTCCAAATCTTCATGATGACCTTGGTGGGTTTTTACCTTCCATATTATAATCCTATAATTTACACAACTCTAAATTAGGCACAAATGAACTAAACTTATGAATAAGACACTTCATTTAACACAATGCTTACAAATTTCCACTAAACCGAAATATCCTTTCCAAAATAAAATGATGATAGTGTTGGGGCACAAACTTTGTAATTAACACTTATAGCCCACCATATATAAACTATTGTTAAGTAAACAACTAATAAGATAACTAACACTTCATTTAGCAAAACAAACTAATCTAACTCAATGAAACATATTAACAACAATAAGAATAAAGGTTCCTAACATGATAAATAACTACACAAAAATGATGAGAGGTTGTCCAGATGATTAAACATGATAATTGATAGTCTTGTCTTGTTGTCTTCTCGAATTTTCTATCACTTTTGGTTTAGCAAATCATTTACTAGCTTGACTAAACAAATTTTTTAAAAAGAAGTTGAAAAGAAAGCATTACATGGTGAATCTACAAGGTCTCTCTCTTTCATCCATAAGTAAATAAGGAATTAGTTGTTCTCAAAACAATTCTGATGACCTCATTTCCAGTTGGTTTTGCACTAAAACAATAATAAAAAGGACACAAACAATGTGAAGTCATGTCTGCAAAGTGCAAAAACTCCACTAAATTCGTATGAACCAAGATAAGATCTGACTGAAATCTCTTGCAAAACTACCCCATCTTGAACAAATATTCAGAACACATGTCAGCTTCAACATTGGCGGTGAACTAAAAGCGAACAAAGTTTAACGAATAGTCGTAGGTAACATGGAACAAGCTACATATTGCTCGCTCAATCCGATCAAATCCACACAAAATTAGCATGTCACCAAACAGCTTTGTAAGACAACAGATGAATCAATAAACCGCATAGATATATAGCATAGGCACATCTATTTTTCAAAAATATGATGACAAACAGCACTTGCTACTAAGTGACGGTCCTCCTAAGAGCAACTCAGATTAGGCCCCTACTTGAGCCCTCAAACCTCATATTTGAGGGCTTGATGCAAAATAGAGATCCAAGCAGCCCCTACTAGAGCCCTCAAATTTGAGGAGCCCTCAATCCCCTTCAGCCCTCATTCCTCAGGCCCTTACTCTGCTCATTCTTCCATTTTTTCCTCACAGTGAAATTTCCCCGCCTCCGCCCGTCCTCCCCTCCCACCCCGGCCTCCCGACTTCCCCGCCCTCGTGTTCCCGCCGCCTCCCGCCTGGGCCCCCGACCCGCCTCCGCCGCGCTCACCGCGCCCGGGCCCCCGCCGCCTCTCTCCGCACCACCCTCCACCGACCCGCCTCTTCCCCGGCGCCACTCCTCCACCGCGGCCGCTCTTCCCCTGCCCTCTGGTTCGCTCGCTTTCTTCCTCGCTTTTCTTCTCCGGCGCTTTCTCCACTTCCTCCACTGTCGCCGTCGCTGCCTCCCTCGCTGTTCTCGACTTCCTCGCCCGCCTCTTCTCGCAGCCTCCCACTAACCGGGATCGGGCGGAGGAGGCTCTGAGAGCGGGCGACCACATGGGCTTGCATCGCCGGCCATGACCGAGCGAGAGAGAGGCTGCCCAGCGCGGCGGGCTTCAGTCGCTTGGCGTGAGGAGATGCAGCGGGCGCTGGTCCAAGCAGGCGGATGCGCGCAGCACGCAGCGGCCAGGCCGGAGCGTGGTGTGCTCGGGCTCTAATGATGGTATCCTTGATGGACAACATATTGTCAATTACACCGACCTTCTCACTCAATCACCCCGAAATCCCATGGCACCACACCTAATCGGTATTTCTTTTGCTACCTTTATTCCTAACCAACTCATGCCTAATAAAACATTCATCTTGATTGATAGAGGAAATAATAGTTTGACATCGAAATAATCGAAATGCAAAGTGACAAATAAAAATAGCAACATGAGAGAATAAGAGAAGAGAACAGACATAGACTATTATCACCGAAGCATAGAAATGAAGGAACCAACTAATCATCAAAAGGAGAATAATCAATTTAATGGCTGATTTGGCTTTGGATCAATTTATGCACTGCTCGATCCGATCAAATCCGCACAAAATTTGTATAAAACAAATCGCACTAGCTAGAGATCGGGAATGGAATCCACCGCATGAGCATAGCCCTAATGAAACCGTGATGATTACCAAAAGAAACATGTAGGAAGAGGAAAGGAGAGGGGAGAGGAGGGGAACATACGATACAACAGTGAGGCGAGCTCTCGCCTCATGGGCTTGGTGGCGGAAGGGTGCGGTGGTCTTTCGAGGGTCATCGTGACGGACATGGTTTGTTGCAACGAGGATACGGAGGAAGAGAACAGGGATACGGAGGAAGAGGACCTCACGAGAAAGAGAACAGGGGGTTTACGGGTGGTGTGTTGCCAGCCGGCCAAGCCCATCAGTTGCTGGGCTGACTAGGAGGAACACCACGCGACCGTTTTCCCTAGATAACCACCCAATGAACGTGGGTGTTAGCTTTTCCTCAAAACTGAAATACAATTTTGCCCCTAACAATTGGACACCAAATGTGGTGGAGGTGTTAGCACCTCCACATGGACTGAACCAGATCTCTTTCAGTAAGTGTTGCTTCAGGTCACTCCAATGTATCAAATCAGGTGAAGTATAATGAAGCTTTGCTACTTGCAAGTGTGCCTTTTCTTTTGATGCTGTGGCCTGTAGGGCTCAACTATTCAAAGTTCCAAAACTCCACTCTCACTTTCTCAAGAACATTGGATGGCTTTATGCTCGATGTCACAATCGAGCTTATTGAAGTATATTGTCCAACTTTTTCTTATTAGTTTAAATTTTTGGATTAACTGATTGATGCGTGCAACGGAATATCTTATAGAGCCAAAAGGTCTTAAGTTCAAGACCTGGTCAACGTAATATTTTTTTTAAAAAATAAGTATGGTCCACTTTAAGTCCACAGCTTAAGTCTGGTGGAGCCTAGACATGAGGGAGGGTGTTGAACTATATTGTCCATATTTTCTTGTCAACTTAAATTTTTTTTGTGAACCGGTTATTGTATGCAACTAAATAGAGTATTCCTATGGGCTCTGTCAGGAGAATGTTGATGACTATATGTTTAAGATCTAGTTTTTAACCTGTGAACTAGCCTAGCTAGTGCTCAAGAGGGTGATGCACCTAGCTCTAGCTAGGTGATACTTTCTGCTCTTTCAGAAAAATGAATGAAGATGCATGGTAAAATGAATGAAGATACTTTCTGCTCTTTCAGACTTCTTTTTTCTTCTTTCTTTCCTTTACTTTTCCTTTTTGCCAATGCTTTTGTTTCTTTTCTATCCACTTCAATTTTCTAGCTTTTCCATATCTTTATGGTGTTTGGTTCCTTGTTCTTTCACTTTTCAGTTCAACTAGAGAGCTATTCGAAGAGGCAATGGAAAAACATATATTATTGATCAGGAAGACATGTCTATGCATTCCGGCGATTTATTCAGCTGGGAAACTGGAATACAACAGGTTCTGATACTGGCAGTGTATGTTCACAGACTAGATGCATCCTTTGCTCCTCAAGCAATCCACGGTGTCGCTAATGGTTTTGTCGAATGGAGTGAAACTAACACCCAAATCGATCAATTTCTTAGAGGCAACCTTTGCCCTCACCACCCAGCCTTGTTTGTCCTCCTTTATTCTGATGTGAAAAAGAATAAATTATCAAGAGTACAGCACTGCATCTGATGGAAAGATGGTGTTGCCTATAGACGCATCACCTGTGGACCGGGAATCCAGGGTAAAGATTAGCAAGTTTATCGCTGAAATCAACCAGACGTTCAATGGACTCTAGGCATAAGTGGCGTCCCTGCGCCGATGGGTTCTCATAAAGCACTATCAGGGACTGTGCCACATCTCTGACATCAACACAGCCAATGAAGAAGAGGTCCATGTCAAGCCTCTGGCCTGGGTAGTTTGCACTGTTAGAAACAACATATATATAGCCTTACAGAAATTGCAAGCCTGTGTGACTGACCTCCCAGAAATTGCATCAGCAGACGAAGACTAGGAGTAGGTGATGGTGTCAACATAGGGCCCAACACCCAGGCTGGATTGAGCACAACCAGCTGCAATCCCTCCTCTGCGGCAAAGTCCCATGCAGCCTTCTCTGCCAATGTTTTAGATACATTGTACCAAAGCTGCACCTCAAAAGAGAAGAAATTAGCACACCTTCAAAAACTACTGTATGAATTGGGTCCTGCAAGTATTTACTAGTTAGGGGACACATCTGCCAGGATAGAACCGATCAAGCAATCAGGGTGTAGATTCCATGTAGCTGTCAGGTGCTGTCCTCTTGTACATTCAGAATATCATGTATAGCTGTATCACATATCTTGCTACAAGCAAAATAGAACTACTTCGCTTCTGCAAAAACGTTCTTCTCATCTGGCATGTAAAGTTAGGAGTTGGCAATTTATTTCTAAAAGGGCTTGGGAGTTTATTTCTGCTAAGAACACTAACAGGCAACGGCGACAGTTCAAAAAATAACGTCAACTTAAGAAGGTAACTTAACTAAAATTACACAAAAATGTAGACATAATAGATCAAGGTATCTACGCATCGAGTTTTCAGACATCCAGCACTAGAGTTACGTCAACACACCTAACTAGAGTTCCACGACGTGATCCGCTGATGTCACGCCGCCACCCTCTGCATCCATGGCGTTACGTCACAACTGACTACTCTTAATACAGGATGCACTTGCAAATTGGGCAGTTTATAACTATATCTCAAAGCCGTCTGCAGCAAAAATGCTCAAGTTTCATACTGCAAAAAAGTGCGCTTTATGTGGCATGTACACTGGTATGTACCTGATGTTTCTTGAGGATCTCAACGTCGGCCCAGCAGTCTTCCTCTATGACCTTATCAGCAGGCCAGTTGGGATTTGGCACTATAGCAGTCTGCGACGACACCATCACAACACGGCCGACTCCACAGTCTTTCGCGGCACGGAGGACGTTGAGCGTGCCCTTCACCGCAGGTTGCAGCAGCTCATTCTGCAAGCAGCAGAAGCATCACACGAGAATTATTTTTGCCTATTTACACCATGTCATGGGAATAGGGCTGTGAATGTGAACTATGCAACAGTGGAATGACTGAGAAGAAAGAACTGCCTCTGGATCTTGTGTCGGCTGCAGTATCACAGGGGAGGCCAGGTGGAAGACACCGTGGACGCCGTCGACCGCCGGCCGTACGGAAGCAGGGTCAAGGAGGTCCATCTGGAACAACCGGAGCCGCGTGTCCGCGCCATCCAGAGCTTGCAAGTGCTTCGTCTCGCCCTCATCCTCTGCAAGAACAGCCGGTTAAGAACACATACAAGAATCTCGTGTCGATTCGGTTCGATCTAGTAAAGGCGTGCAAGTTATTGTGGTGCTACAGGAGGAGGACAGCACGTTACGGAGGTTCTGGACGGTGGCGTGGACGGTGTAGCCGCGGTCTAGGAGGCGGCGGACGAGCCACGAGCCGATAAAGCCGCTACCGCCCGTAACACAGACGAGGCCACCACGGGCACCACCGCTATCTCCGGAAGCCGCCGCCGCCATCTTGTCGGTAGCCTGTGTTAGCCCTACGCCTGCAACTCAACGCGATCACGAAAAAACGAAACAGGAGAAACGAGCAACAGTTTTGGTGCCGGCAAACTTCTCGGTGTTTTCTTTCTCTTCTTTCTCTATTTATAACTTATAAGCTGCTACAAACAGAAAAATAGAAAGTGGCCATTGAGGCCTACGACATGCAAAACAGGAAACAACTAATCAACCGAAAATCAAGGGGAAAAACAGGAAAAGATATTGTGCGCAGAATCACTAAACATAAAATCAACAGCCTGTACGTCTGCCAGCTCTTCACACGAACAATCAAACGCACAACTCGGCACTCTGACTGCACCACCTGTTCAAAGGAAAGAGACCGCACAACTCGGCAGCAGCTGAACAAGGGACAAGAGAGCTGTCGTCAGATTGGGCCCTCCCCAATCCAACGATTCCAGGTCTCTTGTTACCACTCGTCAGATTGGCTACACAATTTAATCATTCCGATGCTAGGTGGTGTGGCGCAGGCAGCAGCTGAAGAAGGGACTAGAGACGGTGTCGTCAGATCGGGCCCTCCCCAATCCAACGATTCCAGGTCTCCTGCTATCACTCGTCAGATTGGCTACATAATTTAATCATCTCAGGGGCTTATTTCCCCCATCGATCAGCATACATCCACTAAAGTCTAGTTTGGAACACAGGAATTCCGAGTAATCTTAGAGGAAACTGAACATCTGCTCTCAACGATGTTTCCAGTAATTCTTTGGGATGTCCTAAAACATTCCAAACAGGGCCTTAAGGCTTACACTATATCTCTTCTCTACCCTAAAATCCACCGGGCCGGTTATTTCCTACGACCACCCCAAATTGTGCCCCCAGCAGTCATAATTTTTCCTGCGTCCACACCAATTCGTGTCCCCAGGAAACCAACCAGTGAAATCAACGATCAAGGATCAATTCCCACCTTTCTCTCTCCTTACCCACTCATATCCAACGATCCAAATCCTTACCTCCTTGACTCCCCCACCTCGCGTTCGGTTCGCGCTCGCGTTCCCGCTCCGCTCCGCTCCCCTCCCCCACACCTTGCACGGCCGATCCCACCCCGCCGGCGCGTCGCGACGGCACCCGCCGCGCTGCCCCCATGGCAGCCGCCTCGCCTCGGCCACCCGCCTCTCCCTGCCTCCCGCCCCGCCACACCGGGCCTCCTCCTCCTCAAGCCCCCCCCCCGCGCGCGCCTCCGCGCCTACGGCGACCGCCCCACCCCACCTCTCGCGCCGCAACGCCTGCGCCGAGGCTCGCCGCGCTCAAGAAGCCCGCGTTGTGTCTCCTACTCGCCGGCGCGCGCTCGCGCCGCCGGCCCCACTCGCCACACTGCCGCCTCCGGCGCCACGTCGCCGACGGCCTTCTCCTCGCGGTCCTCGCGCGCTCCCCTATGGTACACCGCACGGCATTACAATTTGGCCGCACCGAGCAAATTCCCTTTTTCTTCTATCATATACTCAGATTTGTGCATTACAATTTGGCTGCATGTTAGGTGCTTGAGAAAATTCCCCTGTGAGCAGCCCTTTTCTTTCATAACTATTTTTCATAAATCTCTCACTATTTGAGTTTAATGCAGTGTAGAACAACTCTGTAGCAATCCATCTCTGATGGAGTGGCTTCCATTGGTTCTTTCTTGGTCTCATTCCATTGGTTCATAACTTCATCTCTTTGCCCGTGCTTGGTCTCTGATGGAGTGGCTTCCATTGGTTCTTTCTTTGTACAATTGACAATATCCTCCACGTATATTCCATTTTAATATTTGTACAAAGAAATAGTCGAGGAATCCAACTTGTAGGGGTATCCAACTATTTATCCTTCACGTATCAGAAAAGGAAGGTCAATCTCTCTCCCATGAATATCTCACCCGTATCTCTCTCTCTCTCCTTCACGTATTCTGCATGGAAACATCTCAATCTCTTCTCTCTCTCTCTCTCCTCTCTACCTCTCTCTCTCTCGTTTTGCCGTACGTGAGCAAGAAGTGCCGGCGTCGGCCGGTGGCACGGTGGGCCGTGGGCGAGCGACGAGTCCAGGCATCCACGTCGTCCAGCCGAAGGAAAATTGGAGCCTCCGTCGGCACGCTCGATAATTTCGTCTGTCAGGTACAGTACTACATACTTCTGATTAAAGATCAGTTTGTTGTCAGTTGATTTTGCTGTGGGTTGTGCTCATGTCTGTGTTTGATTAAATTCCTTTGTTAGGTTGTGTTCTTGTATTGTCTATTCATTTGGTTTTGTCATGGTCACTGCTATCATGTGCTCAAGATTTGACTTTGTCGGTTGCTCTTGCAATTTCATTTTATTTTCCAAGTTGTGTCTGAAGCATGCATGTAATTTGCGCCTCTATCATTCACATCTGAAAGTATTCGGATAATAAAAATGCTTTATGTGCCGGGAAAATGCTCTCAATCGGCATGCTTTGTAAATCCAATAGTATTGGTTATAATTGCCTTCAAGGCAAGGTTATTTGAGTTGCGATTGCAATCTTCATGGTGGCGTCAAGTGCTTGCTTCACATCTAAGGACGTCACATACCAGAGACATAGACTCTCGCACTCTTATTCCATCTCGACCCACCGATTAATACTTTGGAACCGAACACTGGTTGTTCAGAGATAATATATTGCATCGAACACTTCTGAAAAATTAATGTTTACGCTAAAGCATCGATGATCAAGTCGCATGATGTGATGCTAATACTTCTGTTTTCTCCAATAATTCTTACTCATGTTGATCTCGTGAACTGTTCTTTGATATGTATACTCTGCAAGACCGCAATAGATAGTGCTAAAAGATTGCACATAAAGTCTGTCATTTTCTGCTAGAACTAGAGCCGATCGATATGTACACAAACAGTTCGAGTTCGACTAAATCACTATGCCTAAGTCAACACCTTGTTTTATGCATACATTTTTGCAATCCCCACGAGTGCAACGAAGGAATTTAATAACACCGAACAGTGATGTAGCCACAGGTTGTCGGTTATCACATTTTTTCAGTAGTGGGAATCCAAAAGCAATGGTTTCTATTAGAATGAGGTAAAAGGTCCAGTAAAATCCAGAATCGATAATGGCGCTGTGGGACAGTTTGTGCACAATGAGGATCAGATCCTATTCTATTTCATAGAAGCAACACTTTCTGAAAGCAAAAGTAGTAAATCTTCACATCATAGTTCTTATGTCTGTCTTCCGACAATTGAATGATCTGCTCCTTCTTGCTCTTTAGCTCGTCATCACTAGCTAGCACTTCTCTCCATTATAAGCGATGACGCTATCTCCCAACATAATCTATTGATTCAAACCAGAATGTCACTCTGAAAGGTAAAGTCATTCCTTAGCTTCCCCTGTGTTCCAAAACATTCTAGCTATGAAGATGCTATGCATCATTTACAGCTATCATTCTAGATCGATCCTTCTTGGGAGGCTTGAGCTTCAGTTTAAAGCAGTACAAACATAACTTATCCTAAATTGCTACCTTTTTTGGGTAGCTGGTGGGCTCGCTGAACTCCCCAACAACACCGAGACGTCCGACAAGTTAGTTCATGAATACTAAAGCCCCGTTTGCACTGCTGGAATTTTTCCCGATGCCTACGGGAATTGAACTGTTTCCTGTGAAATGGAACGTTCCAAACAGGCCTATATGAAACGAGAATTAATATGCATATCAGTTCAATATTGATTCTGTTGATGCTTAGATACAGATAGAGTGAATTGTCAGCATTTCAATTTCATTCCAAGTGTGCACTGCTGGATAGTAACCTTTATGATATCTTAAGTTGCTTTTGAAATTGATGCTACCCATGCATTTAGGTAGATGTATGGTATGAAATTCATGGCGATGCTATATGAATTATGAAGGGAAAATAGTGGATACTTCTCCTCGATGGGCGACCTGTATCCAATGATCTTTTAGACTTTCCTGCTTTAAGTAATCTGGGTAACTCTTTTGGGGCATCCATTACCCTATCACATGCTATGAATTTGTCTAACTGACAGACAATAAACTCTCTTTTTGCCAATGCTTTACTACGTACCAAATTGGCAGTGTTATCTGGAATTTAGAAGATCTGATTCCGCCTACTGAAAGATACATCTTCAATTTCAATTCAAAAGAAGAGCTGAAAAGATGGCACTTGTACTCAGATTCAGAGTATGAAGGTAATGCCACACTTAAAAATTTTGTTTGTATAAATTAACTTGTTGCAGATTGCTGTGAATAATTGAAATGATAGAATATATCGAGTTTCGATAGCTTTATATTCTTGATAATCATGTTATTGATTTAAGCTTTCATGTTACTTCGTGTTTTGAACGAAAATGGATAAAATCAAGGAAAGTTCTCCCCTTTTGGAGAACAGCAGAAATGAATCACAGTTTAATTCCAGTAGGTTCCTAATATTGTTCTAGCCAAGCGTCTTCTTAATGTATAATCCTTTTAAAGGATACATGCTACCATTTGTTGCCTATTTTTATAGCTTACTGTCTGTTATTAGCAAGGAATGGAAGATATTATTGCTCCCTGTGGGCACATTATACACACAGTGAGCAAAATGGGAGTCTACCTGCCTCCCTCTTGTGTTTGCGTGTCTATTAAACTTCTATACTATTTCTATTTTCTTGACACCTTTTGCAACTAATATAAATCTTCATATTTGCATCATATTTGCCGCTGATGGAGATACTTCATCAATTGGTACTATGTCCTCGACATTCTTAATTCTTCCAGCTTGGTCGTATCTTTTGAAGTAAAGATCTCATTGTGGTTAATTTTCCAGAGAAAAAGAAAAACTTTGTTTTGTTTGTAATGCACACATATAGAGCATAAGAGTATAAATAAACCTCATGAACTATGGTTAGTAGGGAATATTAGGTGCCATCTTTGCTTTGCTTTAATAATTGAATACTTTTGAGCTTAACATCCTGCGTACGTATCAACGTTGAGGCTTCCTCCTGTGTACATATCTTGGCAAACATGGATTAACTAGCATTAAAATGGAGCATATATATATAAGTTGCAAGTTTTATACGTGCTTTTGTTTGCTACTTCCCCGGAATAACATGCGTTATGTATCGAACTGATCAGCAGTAAGCTTTTTTTTACCAACTTCTGGTGCAACACTTTTTGAGGCATAGGTTGACCCTGATAGGTGCATAACACTTCAACACTTTTATTCAGAATACATGATCCGTGTCACCGTTCTTTTGATTCACATGTATGCAGATATCTGGTTGTTTGATTCCATAATAGTACCTGCTTATGCGTTAGGTCTGTAATCCTTTTCACCAATCATCGTCCTTGTGTGATTACTATTGGAAATATGCATTTACATCTACTAGATGTAAACTTCAGACAAAAAACGTAAACCAAGCTCTTGGTTATAGTTATAGCACTAATCAGTGTTTACATTTGGTGTAGTGGAGGTTTACTTGCTCACTAATGGGGACTCTAGAAGAAGGCCCCTCTGCGTTCAGAGACGTAACAAACATCATCAACACAGGTAGAACTGATTTTGGGACTCGAGAAGAAGGCCTCTCTGCGTTCAGAGACGTAACAAACATCATCAACACAGGTAGAGCTGATTTTTCTAGCCGTACCAATAATTATTGTCGTTGCTGTCGCGACTAATCTCTGCCATTCTACATAATGGCCAGCACCCCAAAGCGACGCAGATCGTAGGCGGGAGGAGATAAACAGAAAAAAATGTGAATACCGTGCACGCAAGAAGGCTGAAGAGACAGATGAGCAGAGAGAAGAGAGGAATAGGAAACAACGTGATTACCGAGCAAGACAAAAGGCTAATTCATTAACACCTATACCTGGTAATGTTACCTGTGTCGTATGGCTCTGTCCAATAATTCTCATTGTAACTGACTATGGTTCTGTGCAGCAACATTCCAAAGTCGACATCATGTAGCCTATTATGGACACCGTGCAAACTTTAGTGTTTCAACACCGTCGATATTGGGACAACACTCAACACCATCCAGTGGAGGTACATTTGGAAGACATTTCTGTGTACTCATTTTGCAGGTACATTTGGAAGACTATGGTTCTGTACTCATTTTGCAAACTTTAGTGTTTCAACACCGTCGATATTGGGACAACACTCAACACCATCCAGTGGAGGTACATTTGGAACACTCAACACCTGCAGGTACGGGGCGTTCGACAGTTTTGCAAGCATCAATCATAAACGACAAGGAAAATATCGATCCAGATGATCCCAATGATTGGTTGCATAGAAATCCTAATTACGTCCGACGCTGCCAACGCACCAATGATCCACCAACTGTAGAGCCAGGTGAGCACATAAATAAGGACCAGCAGTACCAATACATCTTACAATTTCTACTCACTGTTTGCTCGATTGTAAAGTGAATCCAGGTGTTCTTATTCATTATCACACCATGCCGGTTACTCCTATCCCACGGAAAGAACAAACAGATAAACAATATGATAGCTTGTTGTTTGAGCCTACCCACACTGGTGCTCGCGAAGAAGGTGGATTACATTGATATCTACTTAATTCTTAATTACATAATGATATTTAACATTAGCCTAACGTGCCACCTGATATCATGCAACAGATGATATCGAGGAACCATGTGACTCCGATATTGCAGATCATATTGACGATCCTATTGATGATGAGGAAACCAGGCAATTTCTGGGTCAAGGTAATAACTACTTGTATATCATCTATTGCTGGGTCTTATGGTCAGGTGCTTACAACCATACCTTGCTTTTACTGACATGTGATGCATTTGAGTCCTATCGCGTGCCTGTTAATGGCGTTCATGACCACGGCTCTTTAGATCCATACGACTACGTCTACCAAACCTTGCCGGACAGGCACCATGTTTTGAAAAAAGTTCCTAACTGTCAATATTGTGGTGCCATGCGGTTCCAATATGAGACACCCGGTTTTTGTTGCAGAAAAGGAAAGATAAAAGTGCATATTCCAGATGTTCCTGCAGAGTTGAAAAGGTTGTTTACAAGTCAGATCCATGATGACGCAAAATATTTCAAAAAGCACATACGGTATTTCAACTCTCATTTCTCTTTCACAAGCCTTGGGGTTACGTTGGACCGACGAGTTGCTACAAAGTGGGACTAGTGTGTATACATTTCGTGTCCATGGTGCCTTGTACCATCGTCTCGACCATTTGGTGCCAGGATCTAAGGGCCCCCGTCATTTGCAACTATACTTTTACGATACAGAAGATGATACATTATCCCACCGAGTACGGAGATCTCCTGAGCTTGATATCAATCTCATTAGAACTGTTTTGAGAATATTACAGGATAATCCTTATGTGCATACATTAAATAGGGTTGGTGCTATTCCTAACCTAGATGACTACGTGATTGAACTCAATACAAATGTCACACCTGACCAGCGAAGGTACGATATTTTAATGCAATGATTCAATACATACATTACATATTTCTGAATTTATCAATGGTTTTTTTAATGTGTATACTTCTACCCAACAAAGGTACAATGCGCCCACGGGTTCACAAGTTGCTGCAATTTGGAAGGAAGGGAATGATCCACAACGAAGTTTTGATAGAAGTGTACTTGTATATGCCAGAGGGGATCGCCCGCGCTATATCAAAGCGTACCATGGTTGTTATGACCCATTGTCATATCCTTTATTTCTCCCTAGGGGTGAAACCGGATGGAACCGCTTTATGCCGTACAATGATATGCCTACAAAGACATGGCAATGAAATGCCTCTCACACATGGAGACCCCTTCTTCGTTAAATGTACACCATGGAAGAACCCACTCCCACCGAGCCTCTGCATGCTACTAACTCCAAATATAATTCGTCTTTAATTTGCCTTGTCGTGCGCTTTAGTTAATTGTATTCATCCATTATTTTTTTATTTATGCAGATCATGGTCAACAAAGTGATGATGACATACAAGAAGGAGATTACATCGATGATCGGTAGATGACACCCAATCAAAACGGTTTGTGACGGCAAGGGAATACTATTGTTTCTTGATGCAAGTTAGAAAGGGCCTTTTTAACATCTTGTTGTTCGGAGGCCGGCTTTTCCAGCAATGGGTTGTTGACATGTATATCAAGATAGAGTCTATGAGGCTTGATTGGTACTCTAACCCTGAGAACCAGAAACTCATACGGGCTGAGCTGTACCAGGTAATTAGCAGAAAATTTATATTTTTTAGTATTTAAAACTTATACCTGCCATTATATTTTTTAGTATTTAAAATTTATACCTGCCATTATAGTAACAGTAGGTTCATGACGTTATTTCTATCACAGGGTTTGGTTGATGTAATCTCTGCTGGAGAGACAAGAGCTTCAGAGGTTGGAAAGAGAGTTGTGCTGCCTCGTAGTTTTCCGGGTGGTGATCGCGATATGCAAAAAAGGTTTCTAAATGCGATGGCTATTGTCCAGCGTTTCGGTAAACCAGATTATTTCATCACAATGACATGCAATCCTTACTGGGAGGAGATTACGTCCAATCTTGAGCTTGGACAAACACCACAAGATAGGCCAGACCTGGTTTCAAGAGTGTATAGGGCTAAGTTACGAGACATCAAGGATTTGTTGGTCAAGAGGAGTTATTTTGGCGAGGTTGCTGCGTATGTGCATGTCACAGAATTTCAAAAGAGGGGCTTGCCGCATGAACACATCCTCTTGATCATGAAGTCAGGCAGTAAGTTAACAAGCCCAGATGGTTATGATAAAGTCATTTCTGCAGAGATACCAGACAAAGACAAATACCCTGTGCTGCATAATCTTGTCGTCAAGCATATGCTGCATGGACCATGTGGAGTGCTAAATAGGAAGTGTGCTTGTATGGTCGATGGAGAGTGTCGCTTTCGGTTTCCTTGTCAGTTTTGTGCAGCAACACAACAAGGAAAAGATTCCTACCCTTTGTATAGGAGGAGAGATGATGGCCGCCATGTAAAGATAAGAGGAGCGGAATTGGACAATAGGTGGGTGGTTCCATACAACCCTGGGCTGCTTATGAGATATAACTGCCACATCAATGTTGAAGCTTGCTCCAGCATCAAAGCTATTAAGTACCTGTTTAAGTACGTATACAAAGGTCATGACTGTGCATCATTCTCAGTAAACCCGTCACATAAGGAAGATGGAGTAATCAATGAGATTCGTCAATACAGGGATGCTAGATACATATCACCACCGGAAGTCAGATACACGGATTTTTGGTTTCCCACTCTTTGGTGTCTACCCATCTGTTTTGCAGCTCCAACTTCATCTGCCCAACATGCAGTCTGTAATTATTGATGAGAGTAAAAGTCTTGAGGATGTTGTCAGCCAGCCATCTTCATCCATGACCACACTCACAGAGTACTTCAAGAAGAATATAGTGGATAGTTTTGCGAGGACATTGTTGTACAGAGACTTCCCAGAATACTACCGGTGGATCACTGGTAGAAAAGTGTGGCAAAGAAGAAAGCAGAGAGCACAAATTGGGCGGGTTGTTTATGCACACCCTACTGAAGGGGAGAGATATTTCTTGAGAGTGCTTTTGAGCCATGTTAGAGGTGCAACCTCATATGAAGATTTAAGAACAGTGGCTGGAATCACATACTCTACTTTCAGAGAAGCATGTGAGAAGAGAGGACTTATTGAGACGGACAGATCACTTGATGACTGCTTGTGTGAGTCTGCAACTTTCCAGATGTCGCCCGCACTGCGAAGATTATTTGCGACTATTCTTGTATTTTGCGAGGCCACCAACATTCGTGGACTGTGGGACAAGCACAAGGACTCAATGTCCAAGATTACAGCGAGACAATTCTAACACAGCAAGCATAGAACAAATGGTGCTTAGAGACATTCGGGATTTGATTCAATCGATGGGAAGGATATCGAAATTATGATCTTCCTGAGGTGAATGATTCAGTAAATTTGTCCTAATCCAATTGCCTAAACTTTTGATTCACTTACATACTGTACACATATTTGTTTTTTCTATTGACCAATTATGTGGATGATAAATTAATTCCTTTGTGCCAATCAGTGAATTTTTGAATGACATCATGAGGGAGGTTAGAGAAGAACTTTCTGTGGCCATAGACCAAGAACATTTGGATATACACTCATCTCTTAACAGGGAGCAGCGTGCAGGATTTGATAAAATCATACAACATGTGCTTGCAAACAAAAGCCAGGTGTTCTTCGTGGATGGTCCAGGAGGAACTGGCAAGACGTTCCTATACCAGGCACTCCTTGCTAGAGTGCGATCTGAGGGATTAATAGCCATTGCAACTGCAACTTCTGGGATTGCAGCGTCAATTTTGCCAGGAGGACGCACAGCACACTCAAGGTTCAAAATTCCAATTAAGCTTGCTGACAATAACATGTGCAACTTCACCAAGCAAAGTGGCACCGCAGAGTTACTCCGTAGGGCATCCTTGATTATTTGGGATGAAGTTGCCATGACAAAGCGTCAAGCAGTTGAGTGTCTTGATAGGTCCCTGCAAGATATTATGAGTTCATCTTTGCCCTTTGGGGGAAAGGTAGTGGTATTTGGTGGAGATTTCAGACAGGTACTTCCAGTCATAACACGTGGGACAAGAGCACAGATAACTGATGCTACATTGCAGAGATCTTACCTATGGGAAAGTATAAGGAAGATACGATTGTCACGAAATATGAGGGCTCAATCTGACCCATGGTTTTCAGATTACCTCCTTAGGATTGGGAATGGAACTGAAAAGACTATCGGGGATGATTATGTTAGCCTGCCAGAGAATATTGTGATTGGTTATACTGACACCGAAGATTCTATAACCAAACTCATTCAAGATGTCTTCCCGTCGCTTGAGGAAAATGCAAGATCAACAGCTTATATGAGTACACGTGCCATTCTTTGTACCAAAAATGAGCATGTTGATAAGCTAAACGCAAAGATGATTGACAGGTTTCCGGGCGAGGAAAATGTTTATCATAGCTTTGACTCTGTCGATGAGGATTCCAGAAATAACTATCCTATTGACTTCCTGAATTCGATCACTCCGAATGGCCTGCCCCCACATGTGCTAAAAATTAAAATTAATTGTCCTGTGATCCTTCTCCGCAATCTTGATCCTAACAATGGCTTGTGCAATGGAACAAGATTAATGGTAAGAGCATTCTAGGATAATGCAATTGATGCTGAAATTGTTGGTGGCCAGCATGCAGGGAAAAGGGTGTTCATACCTAGGATCCCAATGTCTCCGTCGGATAATATTTCACTTCCTTTTAAGTTCAAGAGAAAACAGTTCCCCATTCGCCTGAGTTTTGCAATGACCATAAACAAAGCGCAGGGTCAAACCATCCCAAATGTTGGGATCTACCTTCCAGAGCCTGTGTTCTCCCATGGACAGCTCTATGTTGCTTTGTCGAGGGGTGTGTCAAGGCAAACAACAAGAATTCTGGCCAAACCAAATAAGGAATTAGATCCAACAGGGGAAAGCACCAGAAATATTGTGTACAAAGATGTCCTGGACTGGTGAAAAATTGGTAAGTAAATTTGTTTACCCAAACTACGCTCATTCAACATGGACCTAAAAATTTTCCTTCTACAGGAAGCTGATAAGCTTTTTTGTTGTCAACTTTATGCGCTTGTGGAATGGTATTAGATTACCGTTGTTTTCAATTGTGAGTAAATAATCTTTTGTGTACTTGGTAAAAACATTCTACAATTAATTGTTATTTTATGGCAGTCAAGTGTAATAATTTGTACAGGATGGAAATGCACCGAGGACCAAATTCTTGGTAGAGATGTTGAAGTACAAGGACAACGAATCTAAAGACAACATTCCTGAAGATATACAATAACTTATTAGGCGTGTGAGGATTTAGGTGGCTTCAAAAGATGTAATAGCTGTGATGTTATTTATTTGCAATGTTGCTCTTTAAGCATAATTGCTATGGACTCAACAATATGATAACTCATCATAAATCTCTTTTGGCATGAGTCTTAATCTATCTCACTATTTACTTCATTTTTAAGAAACATAGTCTTTTTGTTTTTTACCGTAGCGTTAGTACGGGCAAGAAAAAAAATATCGTCATTTGGTTGTTTTCATGTGCATCCCTCAAATGCCGCCGTAGCGTTAGCACGGGCACTCTACTATTGTCTATAATGACTTTTTTGGTACAGAAACTAGGTGGTGCAACGGCTGAGATTATGTGCGATCTCCTTTCATTCGAAGCAGACAGAAGAGCTGTTAACATTACGATAAACAAGTAGAGCACTGAGTTTTGCATTTTGACTTGACATCTTTTAATTGTGTGAAATATCTGATATATCCATGTTTATCATTACGTGCATAAGCATCTGATACTGTTCTAATTTCTCTGTCGTGTTTTGCAGTATTGGGACTGAGTTGACTAGAGATGACCGTCGGAAGCTGTACTCCAACTTCGGGTTATTGTAGGTTTCCATTGAAAGCAGCACTAGCAGTACTTGTAGTTAAGACATGTCTCTTTCGCATGTGGTTATAATATTTTGATATCCTCTAGGTATCCATATGGTCATGAAGAATTGGCTGTTTGTGAAGATGTTGACCAGGTTTGTCTCTAATGATGCTCTTGGGTTCAGTGCCAGCATTTTTTCAACAAACATATTGTCAACTGTTCAAACACACCTCGTATTGCTCTAAATTCCCTTGTTCGTTGATCAACTTCTTGTATGTTACTTACTGGTTTGGGGTTAAGTTCCATTAGGCCGCTAATATGAAGTACAGAAATATCTGTTAAGAGTTCTATCCATGTGTTCGGTGAAAAGACCAGTGATGCCTCTTCAATGTACCATGCCCTAGGCCAAGCGCTTCTTCCTCAAAAAATAGAGAAGCGTGGTATTCCACGTGAGATTTTTTTTTTGTGGCACATGTTTTATGTATGATGGGCATAAATCAAGCTTGGTTTTCTGACTGCTCTTCTATATCAGCAGTAGTGAGGTGGTTGGTTTGTCCAACACATAATGTAGTTATTTGTCTCATGCTATTGTCTTGTGTTTCCTATGGAATTTGCCCCAAATGGGATACTTATTTGTGAGTGATGGAATGTGGTATTATGACATGGGAGCATATGTTATGGCGTATGTTTTACATGTGATCAGCATATGCCAAACTATTTTGTTTCTTGCCTTCTGTATCAGCAGCAGTTGGTAAAGCTGGTTTAGCTAACAAATATATCATCAATGTTCTGTTCTTTTTCTTGTTCTATTGTGCCTGTCATTAGTAGCAACAATTAATTTTAACTCTTGACCTTTGGTCTTTTGTGCTTGTTAGTATAGCCATATTTTTTAGTGGCATGTTCAGATTTATTTTGTCGATTTTTATTGTAATTTTCTAAGAGATATGAGTTGCATCTAAAGCATTCTAGAGTTCAGACTTCAGACTATTGGCCATATCTTCATCAAAGTGAAACCTGTGCTGTTAAATAAATTATTCTGACTGCCATAACACTTTTTCTTGCTCATCATGTAGGTGCGTGGTGTAATGGAGAAGTACCCTCCATACCAGTCTATTTTTGCGAAAATTTCATATGGTGAAAGCCAGATGTTGGATAAGGCCTTTTACGCAAGTGCTGAAGCAAGTATAAAATTTAAGAACACCTGCCTAAATTATATATCTATCTTGGTACAGGGTTGTTTTTATCTGGAACTATGCTTCCTGCATTTAAAATATTCTGGGCTCACCACAGCTACCTTTTTTTGCATTCATGAAATATTTCTATAATGGACCCGATTTCTATAATGGATCCGATGCCTATACCTACTAGAGAGTTTAAGCTTAAACCTCGAAGGTTGTGGTATGTTCATAAAATAAAAAATATTGCCAACAATGTGGACTTGGCCATGGAATTAGTCAATCCTAAATGGAATGACAATATTTATTTCTGGCGTCGTATATTGCCAACATGGGTTCCAAGAACTGCAGACTGGTGATTGCTTATAACTTGCACACTACTAATTAGTTCTACATATATGTAATAATGTTTTCCTTCTACAGAAGTGATGTGCTTTTTGTTATCAACTTTATGCGCTTGTGGAATGGTATTAGATTACCATTGTTTTCAATTGTGAGTAAATAATCTTTTGTGTACTTGGTAAAAATATTCTACAATTAATTGTTATTTTATGACAGTCAAGTGTAATAATTCGTACAGGATGGGAATGCACTGAGGACCAAATTCTTGGTAGAGATGTTGAAGTACAAGGACAACGAATCTAAAGACAACATTCCCGAAGATATACAAGAACTTATTAGGCGTGTGAGGATTTAGGTGGCTTCAAAAGATGTAATAGCTGTGATGTTATTTATTTGCAATGTTGCTCTTTAAGCATAATTGCTATGGACTCAACAATATGATAACTCATCATGAATCCCTTTTGGCATGAGTCTTAATCTATCTCACTATTTACTTCATCTTTAAGAAACATAGTTTTTTTGTTTTTTACCGTAGCGTTAGCACGGGCAAGGAAAAAATATCGTCATTTGGTTGTTTTCATGTGCATCCCTCAAATGCCGCCGTAGTGTTAGCACGGGCACTCTACTAGTTCAAGCAAAGTACACACCCCAGGTCAGGCACTAATCTTCAAGGGCTTCAAATACAGTCAAGAACTGTACATATGGAGGGAAACTGTCAAATTTTATAGATCACATACTATCCCTAGTTCTGATCAGTGACCGTAAAGGCTTGTTGTTGTGGGGGTGGCCCAACCCCCCGTGACTCCTTACAACTGGCCTAATATGTAATAAGCCCAATAGCATAGAGAAATATACCATGTACCCTCATCTTTTGTAAATACTAAGGGGTAGGATGGGAAATTCCCATCCTACCCTACTCATGTATATAAACCCCTAAAAGGGATAGGAGGTAGGGGACTCTCTCATACTTACTCACCCACTTTCCCAGGGGTGGATCTACAGGGTAATTCCCAACAATGGGTATTCGGATAATCCATTTTTATTCGAAATTACATAAATATACCCGCGGAAAATTTTTACAAAAATGAATACCCAACAATTTTAACAAAAATTAGCTATATACAAGATGTGATGTGTAGATAATTAGTTTAGAAAATTAGTTTAGAAATATAGTTAGTGTAGATAATTAGTGTAGATAGTTAGTGTAGATAATTAGTGTAGATAATTAGGTAGAAAATTTAGTTTAGAAAATGTAGTTTAGAAAATTAGTTTAGAAATATAGTTAAAAATATAGTTTAGAAAATGTAGTTTAGAAATTTAGTTTAGAAAATGTAGTGTAGAAATTTAATGTAGAAATTATTGTACAAATTTTGCGGGTATGACTCGTCTTTGACGTGCCTCAGAGTGGCGAAGACGCGTTGTTGACGAGCACGTGGACCGCTCTCATCGCGCTTCCGTCTAGTGCCGACACCGGGAGCGCGGACGAGCCGCCTCACTGGGAGTGGTCCGGACACGCACACCTCGCGTGGCTCGAGACTCGACCTCGTTGGTCGCGAGGTTTGCACTACTCCAGCGTTTAGTGCGACCGTAAGTTCATTCCGTGTTGACCTTCACTTTGTTTGCGGTCGCAGATGCCGGCTACTCCCTCTTGCCCGGATGGTGCGAGCCACGACGAGGATGGTGCGGCGCGGGCGAGGACGAGGGCGAGGACGGGCGCGGACGAGGCGGGCGGGGCGATCACGACGCGCCTGCTCGACCGCTCCTGCCGGCGGCTTTGTGGACCGTTGGCGCCCAAGACGCACACTTTCCACCTCCCATTCGGGAGATGACGCCGACCACGGAGGACGTGTCCTCGCCTGGCCTCCGATCGCGGAGACGCCGCTTTCCTACCGGAGGCCCCACACGACCGGGCGCACGACCGCTTGGCGATTCGAGGTGTCGTTCCACCGGGCCTCGGCACCACGTGTTCGCAGAGGCGCACCCATGGGCCGACGCGAGGTGGCTCACACAGATCGCACGTGGTTTTTACATTCGATCGTGGTCGTCCAACCGCTTATTTGTGGTATGACGTACTAATAAAAACTTGTTTGAATTCGTGGAGCGCATGGTTCCACAGCAGACGATCACCGGTGTCGCGCCACACGGAGGCGTCGACGTGGTTGTGGTCGTTTGGTTGCTTTTCACCACCACCACGGCAACTCGGTGGATGCGCCGCTTTATCGCTATGCGAGGGCGATCGCCGACGGCGAGCCCCACGGTCGGTGGGGATCGGCCGTGCTTGCGCGACGCATCGCGCCCTATGCGAGCGCGTGCACGAGGTCAAGGCGAACTCGATCCTCACGGGGCGTCCGCGCTCTGCGCTTGTGGTCGTTCGAGCGCTTAAGCCTCGGGCGACACGTGCTTAGACGACATGGCCCGTGCGGGCCGAGATGTATCGGGGAGACGTTGACCGCCGACGATGGGTTCTATCCGTGCCGTCGTCGGTAAGTATTATCACGATCAACTATTTTTGTCTTATTGATGATCGTCTTTATAAACGGCTTATATTTCTTGCGAGTGCAGTTCGCACACGCAGCGTGTCACGCGGCGTCTGCGGTCTTTGTGGAGCACTCGATCGCATCACATGCGACGACGTCGCGCTGAGCCGTCACGCACATACGGCGATTCGAGCCCGTGCTCTGGCGGGCTGTCCTCACTTTGCGGGCGTGGCCAAGACTTTACGCTCACCGCCGAAGCTCGTGTACCTCATCTACGTGGAGGACTACGCACCCACGGTGATGCGGTAGTTCGCCACGGCGGCCGGTTCTCGCACCATTCGGACCATCGATTCCGCGCCACGTGCGGGTGAGTGATCGTTTCGCTAAATATTTACATACTTACTCTCGCGTTCGCAAGTATCTCACATCCATGTGGTTCTATCACGCAGCAAAGCGCGGCGGAGTGAAAGAGGCACCGATCGGTCGTTGAGGATGCAGCCATGGGTCGGCGGTGGCGGTGCGCTCGGCGACGCGCGGAGGAGGACAGCCCGTCACGACGCCAGGAGTACGCCGAGTACCTACCGGTACCAGCCGCGACCGCGTGCGAGCTCGTATATGTGGTAGACCCGCCGCCACACACGCCGCCGCGACGCAGACGGACACGCACTTCGCGCACTATACGCGGCGCTCACATCGCGATGCGTTTCATGTCATTTCAAAGATTCCCAAATGGTAATGTCGTTTGATAATCAACCATTTCATGTCTTTGTGTCCGGTCGACGTCGGTTGCGCCTATGCCTCGACTCGACAGATCGAGAGGCTCTCCGATGGTGCGCACGACCCATGAGGAGGGCATCGCTTTGCGCGTCGGGTGCACGCGCGCGCGGACGATCGTTAGCCTACTCTCCGCACGACGCTGCCGGCGGTCTCCACGCCCACCGCCGATCGCCGTCCACCCGACCAGCCGTGGCACCACTCGGTGCACCTACGTGGATCGTCCTCCACCACCTCACCCGAGCAGCCGGGGTTCACTGGCAGGGCCTCCTACACCGGTTCACTTCACGCCTTCTACGCGGGGTGTACGCCTCCTCTGCGTGGATGGCACCGTGCACGGTACGCAGAGGTTCTTATATCGTGTTTATCCAAGACGATATGCAACGAACTAAACATATGTATACCATAAATGGGCCTAATTCATCTCATTCCAGCCCAACCTGGCGGCGGCGTCTCATTTTGGGCCCAACCCGTGTGCTGTTTTCACCGGCCCAGTTTTCTGCCCATTCTTCACCGGCCGGCCCACGCTGTGCACTAGATTACTGGCCCTTGGCTCAGCATCTCACGCAACATGACTCACGGCCTCACACTTCTCGCGGCTCACAGCCTCGCTTCTCAGCCTCTCCTCTCCCTGGCGGCGCGGCGCACGAGCATTGGGCGGTCGCTGGGTCCGCCACTCTGGCAGCCGGCGACGGACGACCTTACCTTTGGACTTCAAACTTCCATTCTTCACCCCCAATGGCCTGGAGACAGTGGGGAGTAGCCAGGGATGTACTTTCTCTGTTTGCTAGATTCAGATTTCCTCATTGCCAGATCTAATTTGCAGATTCGATGTCTCAGTGATTTCTCCCTGCTATAATTCAAGTAAAACTTTCCTTCCTGCCAGATCTGATTCGCTTCATGCCTTCATCGCTTGCCGCCAGCCGCCTTGCCAGAGTTGGGGCCGAAGGGGGCAAGGGGCTGAGGCAGAGTTGCCCGCCTGCTCAGTGAGTTCTTCAGTTGTTCAGTGTTTAGTGTGCGTTTGTGAAATCTGAATAGTTTAGTGTTCAGTAGTTTCTGAAATCTAAAATCTGATTACTCTGAATGACTGAATCTCTGATAGAGTAACTTACTTTGTAATTTGTATACAATGCTTACTTTGTGACTGATGAGCAGGGGCACTGTTGATGAGCTCATGAGCATAAATGCATATGCAGATTGCATAACAATGCATGAAGATCCTGAATTAATCGTTGGAACTTACTTTTGCTATTGCTTCTTAATCTGGTCCGAAGGACCATGTTAGATACTAGCCGAAGTCCATGTTGCCTGTAATTAAGGCCATAGCAGGAAACTTTTTTTTGTGCTATGAGTTGTGAGATCCATTTGATGTCCTGATCAAATTATGGCCTAATTCCTTCTTTGTCACTTCCATTCTTTCCGTGCTCCAAGGCTGGAAATCATCAACAAATGCTTTTCCCAGAGAACAGTCAAAGAAATCATATATGCTCTTGTGAGTTTTCCTAGAGTTAATTGTGCCTTTCTATGGATGTACCCGTTTTGTCCTGCTGAATTTGATATCGATTATGTCAGAAACAAGAAGCTCCAAATGCGGCTGATGGATGGGTTACTGTTACAATCCAATCCTTGAGGAAGGCTTCTCTTACTAGTCTAAAAATCTCTCTCAGATCGGTATCAGACACTTCCAAAGCATATATCTTGGAAATACAAGTATCTTTCAGACACTTCCAAAGCATATGTTGTTTCAAATAAAATAATTATACATTATGAAAGTATATTTCGTGATGGATCTAGTAATACCAATTTCATGTTGTCAGTCTTGATAATTCTTTATATATCGATGGTCAAACTTAAAAATGTTTGACCGGCACAAATTCTAAAACGACTTACATTTAGAATCGGATAGAATATGTGTAAGTAGTTAATATTTGGTTATATCTGTCGACCCTTGATATGGATTCCACTTGCCCTATAAGCTGAAAGCCTGAAACTGATAAACTCTAGCGCTTATGCTTTTGTACAATTGATCAATCCTATAGTTGTTTCAGTTTGCATGACAAATTACGAGTTGAGGCATGCCAATTCCAAAATCCTTGTGCAATCGTTGTTAGCTTAATGTAAAATTTCATTGATGAATGATGGCACATTTCATTAATATGTAATGCAGTTCAATTGAAATGAAAACTACTAATTTTGTAGATCTTGAGCGTTAAAAATTTTTATTGGACAATATTTTTGTAGCTTTGAATATCCATTCTAAAATTTCTGGGTCCGCCACTGCGCTTTCCACATACGATCTCTGTGTTGGCTCTCTTCTTCTGCTAGTCTCCTTTTTTATTGTTTGGTCTGTGGTCACAACACTTATCTTCCTGGGTGAGAGTCTGTCACCCTACAGTGATAATCCAATAGTCTACTTCAAGGATCAAGACTGACCCAGCTTTTGGTACAACTGGAGGTTTCAGTATAAGTTACTCAGATAGCAATTCCATGGCTACATTATCCAAAAAGCACAAGCATTTTCCCCTGAATCCAATTGTATACTCAGCACATTTCATATATCAGCTTATGGAGGTCAAACCTGAAAGAAAAACAAACACATGTAAGTCTTAGCAAACATCAAACACTAGGCGGAACTCACGGAACTCAGGAAGGATCTAAGTTGTAGGTTATGTAGCGATTTGTAAGGTTTATGAAAAAGACGGCATCCAGTGACACATGCACCAGGTTTGCAATTTTGGAGCCCTATACCTTTCATTTGTAGTTTAAGGATTTTAGTACTCCAAACCGTGACTAGAAGAATGAAAGCTTATCCTCATTTTTCACATCACAAAATCATAAATTATAGGTATGCTGCTCAAATGCCTCTGTAGATCTTTTTCTATGTCAACCAATTCATAAGCCTATACCTTTCAGCAAACATCAAACACTAGGCGGAACTCACGGAACTCAGGAAGGGTCTAAGTTGTAGGTTATGTAGCGATTTGTAAGGTTTATGAAAAAGACGGCATCCAGTGACACATGCACCCAGGTTTGCAATTTTGGAGCCAGTAGTTTAAGGATTTTAGTACTCCAAACCGTGACTAGAAGAATGAAAGCTTATCCCTCATTTTTCACATCACAAAATCATAAATTATAGGTATGCCTGTTCAAATGCCTCTGTAGATCTTTTTTCTATGTCAACCAATTCATAAGCCTATACCTTTCGTACACGCTATAATGACATGGCAATGATGCCCACTAAGATCCGATTGTTTCGGAATTTGTTTTGAGTACTGAAGAGGCATATACTACACGTCTACACCAGACTACTTAGGGTGTGTTTGGTTTGAGGGATGAGGTGAGATGGAATGGGATGCTTCCTTTGACCAAGCATATCCATGTGTTTGGTTTGAGGGATGGGGTGGGATGGAATGGTCCAAAGTGGGATGAGCCTGTGCAAATTTAGAGAATATTCTTCTTAGATGCTGGACCATATGGTTCCACCATTTTTGTGGAACCATCTCATCCTATTCCATCCCATCCCATTCCACTTTCATCACTCCAACCAAACACATCCTTAATGACTTTCAACAGTCGTCCGTTAAAACTTCCAGAATTCACTTTAGAAATCTATCTATTAGGTGTTTAGTATCATCTATTAATTAAACAAGTTATTATTAGATTAGATTGTTAGGAAGGTTGTCGTACGCCTCCTCGCAATCGAAATTGTAAATCTGGTCCTCTTTATAACCATGATAGCAGCGATAGATGATATATGTCATCTATCACTCTATCGCACCGCAGCAAGAGGTCACAGGCGGTGAGCCCCATCTGCTGCCGCGCCTTGCACACCGCGGCGGAGATGGTGCCATGCTCAAGTGGTGCAGTAGGCCGGTGAGGCCCATCGTCTGCCGTGCTCATTCATCGCCGACGCTACTGGAACTCCTGTAGCAATGCGTAAGTGTTGCAGGTGATATATATCGTCTACCGCTACCACCGCGGTTACCAAGAGAGCTAGATTTACAATTTCGAACACGATAAGTATGGTGCTTGTTTGGAGGACGACCTAACCATCGTGTGGCATGACCAACTCCCTGACTTTGTACTGATTTATGTGGCTAACAATTTAGGCCATGCTTTGTTAGGCTTAAGCTTTCTAGTTTCTTAGTTTTTTCTTTTTCTAGTATTTGGTTTCTTTTCTTTTCTCCTATTGTTTTACAATGTCTGTAATGACGTAACATTTTATTTTTTAAAAAAAATTAATTACGCTAAAAACTTATAGCAACTATAGTAAAAAAAGCATCAAACATCGACAAACGCTTTAAGCTAGAAGCTGTAAGCCAAACAATTCCTTCGGTGTAATGGAATCGGAATTATATTGTTTCATTAATAAAAGAATTGCAGTACTACCTCTCTCCAAAAAATGGAAACTAAAAAAATCGGTAGTGTCACGTGTTGTTTCTCCATAACTTCCATTATTTGATATTTATGTATGCTACCAACCTGAAATTTGATAGCATCTACTTTCTGTGCATCACTAAGCCCCCGATGTGATAGTAGAAATGCAACTTCATCAGGCCTGGCTAACGAGTGATCATGCTCATCCTTGAAATTTTTCATAAACCACTGACCAGTTTCCTCATTAAGCTCTATCTCAAACTCTGCTTCGCATCCACAACGAGTAAGTGGTCTTGGCTCTTTCTGTCTATTAGGTAAGTCAAATAATCGTATTCTTTGATAACCTTTTCTAGAACAGTAATATCACCTACGAACTATCTTGCCAGTGGTTGGATCACGTCTCACAACATCTTTTCTAACACTGAATCCTTTCCCCTCCGCATAACTGTTGTAGAATCTAAAACCTTCCTCCTCGCTACCAAACTCCTTTAGTACAATCATATTATACTCTTCCAAATCTTCAATGATGACCTTGGTGGGTTTTTTACCTTCCATATTATAATCCTATAATTTACACAACTCTAAATTAGGCACAAATGAACTAAACTTATGAATAAGACACTTCATTTAACACAACGTTTACAAATTTCCACTGAACTGTAACATCCTTTCCAAAATAAAATAATGATAGTGTTGGGGCACAAACTTTGTAATTAACACTTATAGCCCACCGATATAAACTATTGTTAAGTAAACAACTAATAAGATAACTAACACTTCATTTAGCAAAACAAACTAATCTAATCAGTGAACATATTAACAACAACAGTAACAAAGGTTCCTAACATGATAAATAACTACACAAAAATGATGAGAGGTTGTCCGGCATGATTAAACATGATAATTGATAGTCTTGTCTTGTTGCCTTCTGAATTTTCTGTCACTTTTTGGTTTAGCAATCATTTACTAGCTTGACTAAACAAATTTTAAAAAAAAGAAGTTGAAAAGAAAGTATTACATGGTGAATCTACAAGGTCTCTCTCCTTTCCCTCCATAACAGAAATGCGGGAATTAGCTGTTCTCAAAACAATTCGGATGACCTCATTTCCAGTTGGTTTTGCACTAAAACAATAATAAAAAAGGACACAAACAATGTGAAGTCATGTTGCGCAAAGTGCAAAAAACTCCACTAAATTGTGTATGAACCAAGATAAGATCAGTACCTGAAATCTCTTGCGAAACTACCCCATCTTGATATTTGTAGCACATGTCAGTTCAACATTGGCGATGAACTAAAAGCGAACAAAGTTTAACGAATAGTCAGAAGGTAACATGGAACAAGCTACATATTGCTCTGTTCGATCCGATCAAATCCACACAAAATTAGCATGTCACCAAACAGTTTGTAAGACAACAGATGAATCAATAAACTGCATAGATATATAGCATAGGCACATCTATTTTTCAAAAATATGATGACAAACAGACCTTGCTACTAAGTGATGGTCCTCCTAATGATGGTATCCCTTGATAGACAACATATTGTCAATTACATCGACCTTCTCAGCTCGATCACCCTGAAATCCCATGGCACCACACGAATTAGTATTTCTTTTGCTACTTTTATTCCCAACCAACTCATGCCTAATAAAACATTCATCTTGATTGACAGAGGAAATAATAGTTGACATCAGAAATAACAGAGCTGCAAAGTGACAAATAAAAAACAGCAACATGAGAGAATAAGAAGAGAACAGGACATAGACTATTATTAGCTGGAAGCATAGAACAGAACGAACCAACTAATCATCAAAAGGGGAACAATCAATTTAATGGTTGATTTGGCTTTGGATCAATTTAATGCACCTGGCTCAATCCGATCAAATCCACACAAAATTTGTACAAAAACAAATCGCACTACTATAGATCGGGGAATGGAATCCACCGCGCGTGCATAGCCCTAATGAAACTAGATGATTACCAGAAAGAAACAGGTAGGAAGAGGAAAGGAGAGGGGGAGAGGAGGGGGAACGTACGAACAGGCGAGGTGAGCTCTCGCCGGCTCATGGGCTTGGTGGCGGAAGGGGCGGTGGTCTTTCGGGGGTCGTTGGGGACGAACGTGGTGTCCGTTGCAACAGAGAATACGAAGGAAGAGAACAGGGGATACGGAGGAAGAGGACCTCGCGAGAAAGAGAGCAGGGGGTTTATAGGTGGTGTGTTGCCAGGTGCCCAGGCCCATCAGTTGCCGGGCTGACTAGGAGGAACACCACGTGACCGTTTTCCCTAGATAACTGCCCAATGAACGTGGATGTTAGCTTTTCCTCAAAACTGAAAATACGATTTTTGCCCCTAACAATTGGACGGCCAGATGTGGTGGATGTGTTAGCACCTCCGCATGGACCGAGCCAGATCTCTTTCAGTAAGTGTTGCTTCAGGTCAGTCCGGTGTATCAAATCAAGTGAAGTATAATGAAGCTTTGCCACTTGCAAGTGTGCCTCTTCTTGTGATGCTGTGGCCTGTGGGGCTCAACGATTCCAAGTAGGGCTGGAAAAAAGCTTGAAGCTCGTGAGCTGCTTGGGCTCGAAGTTAGCTCGGCTCGAGCTCGGCTCATAAGTCAACGAGCCAAGCCATGTTTTCAGCTCGTTACATTAACGAGCCGAGCCCGAGCTGCTCGCGAGCGGCTCGATGGCTTGATCGAGCCAACAAATGGAAGCATCAGAACTCTTTACCCCTTCTCATCCATTCCTTATGGACAGGCACCAACAATCTTATATCCTTAGCACAAACAAAAAGCCACCACATCGCCGCGCAACCAGTCATCACAGTACCCAATCCAAAATAACATCAACCTTTCCTCAGGGAGGCATTTCACAATCCCCTTTACACAAGCATTTCCCAAGAACACGGGGAACGAAGCTACCCGTCTACGAGAAGATCAGATCCACAGCCAAGCCCACCGGATCTCTAGCGATCGACAGATCGACGAGGAGGCGGATCGATTGGGGAGGAGGAGTAGGGAGTGGGGAGATCTCACGCTGGGAGGCGGCGGGGCGCGCACGCCATGGCGGCTGCCGGGAAGGGGGAGGAGAGGAGGACGCACCTCCCCTCGCGTTGCAGCGCCGCCATGGCCATCACCAGTGGCCTTGCTCCTCTTTGCTCCTTGGGGATCCGGGGTTTCGTTTTATTCTCTCTCTTTGGAGCGTTCGTCTCGCCGCAGGAACTCGGGGAGGAAGGCGGCGGGGTGGCGGGCGTTAGGACCGCCTCATCGTCGTCGCGAACACCCTCCCCGTGCGTTGTGAGCGCCGCCTGGACGGCCATGGGTGGAGCTTCGGCTGGGACGAGGACTCCCTCCTCCTCCACCTCCGCGGGACGGCCTCCCCGTGCTCTGTGTGTCTGTGAGCTCTGTGCCTCTCTGCGAGCCATTTTGGCTCGTTCGGGCTCGCGAGCTGGCTCGAGCATCATTTCGAGCCGAGCCGAGCCCCTCGCGTAGCTCGTTTCGGAAACGAGACGAGCCGAGCCGAGCCTACTGTTCACCCGAGCCAGACCGAGCTTGGCTCGAGCCGCCTCGGCTCGGCTCATTTCCACCCCTAATTCCAAGTTCCAAAACTCCACTCTCACTTTCTCAAGAACATTGGATGGCTTTATGCTGGATGTCACAATCGAGCTTATTGAAGTATATTGTCCAACTTTTTCTTATTAGTTTAAATTTTTGGATTAACTGATTGATGCGTGCAACTGAATATCTTATATAGCCAAAAGGTCTTAAGTTCAAGACCTGGTCAACGTAATATTTTTTAAAAAAATAAGTATGGTCCACTTTAAGTCCACAGCTTAAGTCTGGTGGAGCCTAGATATGAGGGAGGGTGTTGAACTATATTGTCCATATTTTCTTGTCAACTTAAATTTTTTTTTGTGAACCGGTTATTGTATGCAACTAAATAGAGTATTCCTATGGGCTCTGTCAGGAGAATGTTGATGACTATATGTTTAAGATCTAGTTTTTAACCTGTGAACTAGCCTAGCTAGTGCTCAAGAGGGTGATGCACCTAGCTCTAGCTAGGTGATACTTTCTGCTCTTTCAGAAAAATGAATGAAGATGCATGGTAAAATGAATGAAGATACTTTCTGCTCTTTCAGACTTCTTTTTTCTTCTTTCTTTCCTTTACTTTTCCTTTTTGCCAATGCTTTTGTTTCTTTTCTATCCACTTCAATTTTCTAGCTTTTCCATATCTTTATGGTGTTTGGTTCCTTGTTCTTTCACTTTTCAGTTCAACTAGAGAGCTATTCGAAGAGGCAATGGAAAAACATATATTATTGATCAGGAAGACATGTCTATGCATTCCGGCGATTTATTCAGCTGGGAAACTGGAATACAACAGTTTCTGATACTGGCAGTGTATGTTCACAGACTAGATGCATCCTTTGCTCCTCAAGCAATCCACGGTGTCGCTAATGGTTTTGTCGAATGGAGTGAAACTAACACCCAAATCGATCAATTTCTTAGAGGCAACCTTTGCCCTCACCACCCAGCCTTGTTTGTCCTCCTTTATTCTGATGTGAAAAAGAATAAATTATCAAGAGTACAGCACTGCATCTGATGGAAAGATGGTGTTGCCTATAGACGCATCACCTGTGGACCGGGAATTCAGGGTAAAGATTAGCAAGTTTATCGCTGAAATCAACCAGACGTTCAATGGACTCTAGGCATAAGTGGCGTCCCTGCGCCGATGGGTTCTCATAAAGCACTATCAGAGACTGTGCCACATCTCTGACATCAACACAGCCAATGAAGAAGAGGTCCATGTCAAGCCTCTGGCCTGGGTAGTTTGCACTGTTAGAAACAACATATATATAGCCTTACGCATTGCTACTCAACAGAAGACAAAGTGCAACAGAGCTGCAAGCCTGTGTGACTGACCTCCCAGAAATTGCATCAGCAGACGAAGACGAGTAGGTGATGGTGTCAACATAGGGCCCAACACCCAGGCTGGATTGAGCACAACCAGCTGCAATCCCTCCTCTGCGGCAAAGTCCCATGCAGCCTTCTCTGCCAATGTTTTAGATACATTGTACCAAAGCTGCACCTCAAAGTGAAAAAATTAGCACACCTTCAAAAACTACTATATGAATTGGGTCCTGCAAGTATTTACTAGTTAGGGGACACTTCTGCCAGGATAGAACCGATCAAGCAATCAGGGTGTCCATTCCATGTAGCTGTCAGGTGCTGTCCTCTTGTACATTCAGAATATCATGTATATCTGTATCACATATCTTGCTACAAGCAAAATAGAACTACTTCGCTCCTGCAAAAACGTTCTTCTCATCTAGCATGTAAAGTTAGGTGTTGGCAGTTCATTTCTAAAAGGGCTTGGGAGTTTATTTCTGCTAAGAACACTAACAGGCAACGGCGACAGTTACAAAAATAACGTAAACTTAAGAAGGTAACTTAACTAAAATTACACAAAAATGTAGACATAATAGATCAAGGTATCTACGCATCGAGTTTTCAGACATCCAGCATACACTCTCATGTCTGAATCAACATACTTAACTAGAGTTGCACGACGTGATCCGCTGATGTCACGCCGCCACGCTCTGCATCTTTGGCGTTACGTCACAACTGACTACTCTTAATACAGAATGCAGTTGCAAATTGGGCAGTTTATAACTGTTCTGTTTTTTTCAGTTTCTAAAAGCAATTTTTCAGCTTTTCTACAGTAACTAACTTTTAAACGAAATATCTTTTCAAAATAAAATCCACTAGTTAAGCATAGTACATACTTTACCGACTTCATTTATATCAACAAAAGTCGTATGTGAGTTTCTGTAATCTTTCATATAAATAGTTCAAAAACTACACACCACAATCAAAAGTCATAATCCACAGCCCAAAAAACAGGCCGTATATCTCAAAGCCGTCTGCAGCAAAAATGCTCAAGTTTCATACTGCAAAAAAGTGCGCTTTATGTGGCATGTACACTGGTATGTACCTGAAGTTTCTTGAGGATCTCAACGTCGGCCCAGCAGTCATCTTCTATGACCTTATCAGCAGGCCAGCTGGGATTTGGCACTATAGCAGTCTGCGACGACACCGTCACAACACGGTCGACTCCACAGTCTTTCGCGGCACGGAGGACGTTGACCGTGCCCTTCACCGCAGGTTGCAGCAGCTCATTCTGCCTATTTACACCATGTCATGGGAATGGGGCTGTGAATGTGAACTATGCAACAGTGGTATGACTGAGAAGAAAGAACTGCCTCTGGATCTTGTGTCGGCTGCAGTATCACAGGGGAGGCCAGGTGGAAGACACCGTGGACGCCATCGACTGCCGGCCGTACGGAAGCAGGGTCAAGGAGGTCCATCTGGAACAGCCGGAGCCGCGTGTCCGCGCCATCCAGAGCTAGCAAGTGCTAGTTGTGTTCAGCCCGGTTAAGAACACATACAAGAATCTCGTGTCGATTTAGACCAATAGCCAGGAGGAGGAGAGCACGTTACGGAGGTTCTGTAACAAATGGTATCGCCCGTAACAGACGAGGCCACCACGGGCACCACCGCTGTCTCCAGCCGCCGCCGCCGCCGCCATCTTGTCGGTAGCAGATCTCGGGAAGAAGCACAGGGAAAAGCAAGGAGAAGAACGAGTGAAAGACAGAGGAGAGACTTGTTAGGACTAGTTTTTATTTGAGGGCTCTCCTACTTTTGAGAGCTCTGTTTTGCTTCGGGCTTACACTCATTTAGACACTGGCCCGTCCTCAAAGTGGTATCTCAAATTCATTCTTAGAGGGTGACACATAAGACCCCCCACTCATCCTCATCCTACTTTTGAGGGTAAGGGAGTCAAAAGGACTCTCAAATTTATTCAGAGGATGACACATAAGACCCACTTGAGCCCTCAAAGTAGGGGCTCCTCCGACCCCTAGGAATGATGGCTCGAGGGGGTGATTTGAGGGCCCTCTACTTTTGAGAGCTCAAGTAGGGTCCTGCTGGAGTGAGTTTTTTGCCCCTCGGCCCTCAAAAGTAGGATGAGGGTTTAAGTAGGGGCTCTGCTGGAGTTGCTCTAACATCTCTTTGGACCTCATGGTTGCAGAAGTGTCCAATCCATTTGTGAGAGGGAGATTGTTAGGAATAGTCCCACATGGATTGTGGGAGAGGAGCAAGCACAACTTATAAGTGTGAGGGAGCCCCACCTATGGGACTAGTCTTTTGGGGGGAGAAGGCCCAATACCACTTATAATGTTGTTGCTCCGTGGGCTTAGTTGTGTTCATCCATTTAGACTTGTGGCCTAGTATATAACAAGACTGTTTCACGTCCGACAACACACGCTGATTTCCCTCTATGCTCTATATTCACTTTGATTTTCCCTAAAAGCTCTCACTCACACTACGCAGAGGTTACAGAGTATATATAGATAAACGGGCCTCAGAGCACTTAACTGTTCCGCCGCTCGCCTGACCACTCAACCGCGACTCCGCTGAGCCACTTTGATCAGTCAACTCACAACGCTCGGAACCGCAGCGACACGGACTACTCATCGCGACTCATTGCGCTTGCTCTGTTCCATTCTTTGCCGGCGACTACGATGCTCCACCGCATCATTGCCTAACCAAAGCTCGGCGATCGCTGCTTTGTTGTGACCAATCAGCTCACTGACCGCTGTTTGGTCTGTGTCACACGCTTCCCTGTGCCAACACCTACGACTAATCACTACGTCGACTTGATCGCTCGGCGGCGCCGCGCGACCTCGACCACCGGCTTCCACTCGGCTACTCCCGGCGCTTCTCGATCTTGGCTTCGACCGCGGCACTCGAGCTTCGACCATGCAATCACTGCACTAGTCGACTTCATACAAACTAGTCGTCCACGGCCACACTGGTCGTAACCGACCGCTCACACAAGCCACTGTTGCGTGGTACGACCACACACAGCGTGGTCGTGTACGACCACTCTGACGTCGGGTCGTGGTCGTACCGATCACTCTCAACGTAGTCGTACCGACAACTCTCAGCGACT
This sequence comes from Dendrocalamus sinicus, assembly GCA_036346575.1. Lineage (NCBI taxonomy): Eukaryota > Viridiplantae > Streptophyta > Magnoliopsida > Poales > Poaceae > Dendrocalamus > Dendrocalamus sinicus. The sequence goes on from CM070642.1 coordinate 52,629,909, forward strand.
TCGACCAATGGCATCTTCGATCACGGGCACTCGACCACGGCCATCTTCAACCACGGGCACTCGACCACGGCCATCTTCGACCATGGGCACTCGACCACGGGTATCTTCGACCATGGTACTTCTCTGAGTATGCACTGACGACTGTCGATTATCAACCACGGTAGCTTCAACTACCGACTACAACCACGGTAGCTTCGACTATCGACCACGGAAGCTTCGACTACCGACCATCGACCACTCTTCCAACAGCGGCTTCGATCCACAGCTTGTTGACTCGCGCCTTCGACCACGGCTTGTCGACTGAGACTTCGACCATGGCACTGACCACAGCTTGCGCCTTCGACCACGGCTTGTCGACTGAGACTTCGACCATGGCACCGACCACAGCTTGCGCCTTCGACCACGGCTTGTCGACTGTGCCTTCGACCATGGCGCCGACCATGGCTTGCGCCTTCGACCACGGCTTGTCGACTACTGGCTTCAACCACTGTGGCTACGACCACAGCAGAGTACTCGACATACGAGTATAGTTGGCTACGACCACTCAAACAGTACTCGACACACGAGTATGGTTGGCTACGACCACTTAAACAGAACGCACGAGGACACGATAATGACCACACACAGTATTCGAACACACCAAGTACTACAACTACTGATCAACACTAAATAGTAGTTACGACCACATAGTACAGACACCACCACCCAACAACAAGATTTTTTCCGACAGCCTGTACGTCTGCCAGCTCTTCACACGAACAATTAAACGCACAACTCGGCACACTCTAGCGACCGCACAACCTGTTCAAAGGAGGAGATAAAAAGCGACCGCACACCAGCAGACGTGGAAAGAGACCGTAGGCCTGTTTGGCGCGTTCCGATGCTAGGTGGTGTGGCGCAGGCAGCAGCTGAAGAAGGGACTACATAGGTGTCATCAGATTGGGCCCTCCCCAATCCAACGATTCCAGGTCTCCTGTTATCACTCGTCAGATTGGCTACATAATTTAATCATCTCAGGGGCTTAATTTCCCCCATCGATCAGCATACATCCACTAAAGTCTAGTTTGGAACACAGGAATTCCGAGTAATCTTAGAGGAAACTGAACATCTGCTCTCAACGATGTTTCCCGTAATTCTTTTGGATGTCCTAAAACATTCCAAACAGGGCCTTAAGGCTTACACTATATTCAAGCAAAGTACACACCCGAGGTCAGGCACTAATCTTCAAGGGCTTCAAATACAGTCAGGAACTGTACATATGGAGGGAAACTGTCAAATTTTACAGATCACATACTATCCCTGGTTCTGATCAGTGACCGCAAAGGCTTATCTTCCTGGGTGAGAGTTTGTCACCCTACAGTGATAATCCAATAGTCTACTTCAAGGATCAAGACTGACCCAGCTTTTGGTACAACTGGAGGTTTCAGTATAAGTTACTCAGATAGCAATTCCATGGCTACATTATCCAAAAAGCACAAGCATTTTCCCCTGAATCCATTGTATACTCTCTGCACATTTCATATATCAGCTTATGGAGGTCAAACCTGAAAGAAAAACAAACACATGTAAGTCTTGGCAAACATCAAACACTAGGCGGAACTCACGGAACTCAGGAAGGATCTAAGTTGTAGGTTATGTAGCAATTTGTAAGGTTTATGAAAAAGACGGCATCCAGTGACACATGCACCCAGGTTTGCAATTTTGGAACCAGTAGTTTAAGGATTTTAATTCTCCAAACCGTGACTAGAAGAATGAAAGCTTATCCCTCATTTTTCACATCACAAAATCATAAATTATAGGTATGCCTGTTCAAATGCCTCTGTAGATCTTTTTTCTATGTCAACCAATTCATAAGCCTATAACTTTCGTACACGCTATAATGACATGGCAATGATGCCCACTAAGATCTGATTGTTTCGGAATTTGTTTTGAGTACTGAAGAGGCATATACTACACGTCTACACCAGACTACTTAATGACTTTCAACAGTCATCCATTAAAACTTCCAGAATTCACTTTTCACAAAAAAAAATGCAAGTTTCAAGTGAATTCTCGTGCAATTCTTCTCCCTTCATCTGATTAAGATTTCACAGATAGAAAATCAAATGTAACTGTGTTGTGGTGGCATTATCATAATTAAAAAATGTAGTAACTTAGTAACTTTTGTCAGTAATCTTACCCACTTTACCCAATACAACGCTGGAAACATTTCTTACACTATATGATATTTCTTATCTGATATTTCAGTTGCACATATTGGAGTTTTTTGGCCTTGGCTGCAGCAAACCACTGCTTGATCGAGGCTTCCAAGATCAGCTTCTTCTGATTGGAGGCAGTCAAAATTGACCTTCTTCATTGTTATATGGGAGCAGACTTAAGCACTTACATATTGTTAACACAACGAAATTTAATCATCCATCTGTTATAACTTGTACCCATACTGTTATGGTCTAATATTCAGGAAGTACTGTAGCAGTATACTATAGCATGGTTACTATTCACCACAGTACTATAGCGCGTGATTACTGTTCACCATGTTTACTGTAGCGCGCGGGTACTGTATCACCACACGTATTATGCATGGTTTGTTATTTAGGAATCTATCTATTAGGTGTTTGGTATTATCTATTAGTTAAGCAAGTTATTATTAAATTGGATTGCTAAATATAAGTTTTCTTATAAATTATTTCTTAGGAGTCAAGTCGGATATAAAAAAGATAGCATGTATTCATTATGAAGGAAGCAAAGATAAATAAACAAGCCCCTAGTCCCTAAAGTTCAGCTGTAGTCGTTCCCTTAATCGGCTATTCTAGATCTATTCCTCTCTCAATCGGTGCTCTCTTTCGTCTAGCGTCATTCTACTTCAATTTGTCACCGTCCGACCTCCCTCTGACGGATGATTACCCTCTTGTTGTGCTAGTTCATAATAATTGGTAGCAGAGCCACTTACCATAACTTCCGGTGCCGCACCACCTCTCTTGGATAAGTTGAAGGCTAACAGCGAAGAGCAGAAAGTCTTCAACCGTGACCATCACCGTAGCTCAAGGACGAGCTACCGCACCGCGAGGGGTGTAATATTATAGTCTAATATTCAGGAGTACTGTAGCAGCATACTGTAGCGCACTTACTATTCACCATGGTACTATAGTGCGTGGTTATTGTTCACCGCGGTTACTATAGTGCGCAGGTACTGTAGCACCACGCGTATTAGACAGGGTTTGTTATTTAGAAATCTATCTATTATGTGTTTGGTATTATCTATTAGTTAGGAAAGTTTTTATTAGATTAGATTGTTAGAGATAAATTTTCTTATAGATTATTTCTTAGGAGTCAAGTCGGGTCGTTCCTATAAAAAGAATAACATGTATCCATTATAAAGGAAGCAAAGATGAATAAACAAGTCCCTAAAGTCCAGTTGTGATTGTTCCTTTGACTGGCTATTCTAGATCTATTTCTCCCTCAATCGGTGTCTTCTTTAGTCTAGAGTCATTCTACTTCAAGTCGTGGTCGTCTGACCTCCCTCTGACAGATGATTACCCTCTTGTTGTGCTAATTCACAACAATACAGAAAACAGGTTGAACGTTTGCATAGTTCAAATCAATCAAATCTAGCAATAAAAAGTTCAAATAATTCCTTAGCCAAACACAATTTAATAATTCTGCTTCTGAGGGAGCAAGAAATCCTGGCTATTTGGCGGCACTCTTCCTTAATAGAAGAGCAGAACAATGACTTCCAGATCTCTCGCGATAACAATGCAAAATGCAACATCTGATTCAGACACCAAAATTCAACAAAGTTTCATCACAGACTAGCTGGACACATCCTGCAGTTAGTGGGACGCAATGCATTGTGCAATCGCTCGCTTACTTTCCAACAGTACTGTAACACCCCCATTTCTAAAGGCGCTAGTAATTCCCGCAACTATCCAAACTGAATATTTGCGGAGTACTGTATATGAGTGAACATCACAACAACACATGCTTACAACAAAAGGATCAACTTTTATTACAACATATGGTTTAACAACCAGTTTTCTCTCACAACGGGCGTGCAAGCCCAAAACTACTTTACAACACAAAAACTTCCTAGGCGACATGAGCGCAGCTGAGACATAAAACCACTCATCCTTAGGGAAGAAAGGCTCTCGGGAACCTCGTCTTCGACTGGGGCTTCTTGATTCCATTGGTCTTCTATTGCTGTTTAACAAGTTGTGAGTACAACCGTACCCAGCAAGTCACAAGAGTAAACCCTAATTTACTACTTGCAGGGATAATCAAGGGAGGGAGTATACTGGTTCTATTAGCTTGAGTGGATGAAGTTTTATTTATAAACATGAAAAATTAAAACAGTTCTCCTTAAGAATAAAGGGGGTTTTCTTCTAACAGTTAATTTACAATTTCACCATTTAAAACATTATGAAATCTACTTATGCTTTGTTGCTGCAATCACCCAATTAACACAGCTTCATTAACCGGAAGCATTGCGTATTCGAATACCATTAATTTCACTCTGCAGAGTTGCTCAGCTTTACCCACACAATTTCTTAACTCACACGACAGAGTTAAGAAAACCAGGTTATTTCACTGCTCAATTCTTTATATAGGCTCTACCCGATAGAATCACTCAGACACGGTTCAAAACTAACCCTAAACTTCTCTGCCCGCTCTGAGTGACCTCTATCGTTGTTAGGTATGGTTTTACCATTCTGCATACCTAACTCCCCATCATCAACACACCCACATCCTGTAGAGATTCAATCGAGTTGAGCAGCTACTAAACCAGGGTTGACAAGTCAACTGTTATGGTTGAGCGATTACTATGTCTGTTACTCAGCATAAGGTTCTCATCCTTAGTTTTCACATGAGGCACCAACCGCATTCCTATCTGTGCTCAACAGCACTACCACCTTCCTGAACTAGCCTCCACCCTAGGGTAAGGTCGTGGACGAAGGTCACCTCGTGGCTTTCCATAGCACACCCTTACCTTAGTAATTAGTACCAGTTTTACAAACCCTACCGGCCAACAGCCAAGTCACTTAGTAGTACAAAATTTTGAATGAGATGATCTACAATCATTTATACAGTACTTTAGTTATTACTAAGGCTGTCAAGGTGGATGTGGCCTCAAATTAAACAGGGCATTTATCAGTGGTAGGATTTAGCTATTTAGCATGTCATTCTAAACATTTATTTTAATCAATTATCATTTCACAATTAACAATACTAAAAATACATTAATTAAATAATGTAAACATCATGGGATTCAATATGATCAAAAACTTGTAACTTACCTTACTACTCCGATACTTCAATAAGCTCGTAAACTTCGGTGCTCGGTTCTGAACCTTGAATTGTCACCTCGGATTGAAAGCTAGCGCAAACACATAAAATAACAATATAAGTCCACACTTGAATCTAATCAAGTTAGGAAAAATAAACTAATTAAAAAGGAGTAAAATGCAATAAAATTTAAATGGAGGGGGTTTGAATTTATTTGGTATTGAATTTGAGGAAATGGAGGTCAAAAATGGGTTCACAACGTCGAGATGATCAAAATGGTGTATTTTTTTGGGATTTTTAGAATTTTCTAGATTTTTCTGGAATTTTTAATAATTTTTTTGAATTTTTATTTGGATGAACAGTGCTGGGCCGGCCCACTCGCACAGTGCAGCCCGGTCAGATTTTCACCCGACCGGCCTGCGGTCCACTTCGCGCGTGCATCCGCGCCCGATGGGCGATGCGCGGACGATGCGGACAGCCCGGATTCAAAGGTTACCAACGCCTCGGATGAGACAGCAATAGTGGTATGGACGACCGCGATGGAGCCATGTAGCCCCAAGGGGTCATCTTCAACCTCCGTCTCCTCTCTCCAGCGAGAAAACAGAGCTCGGCGCCTCTGGCGAAGCAGCGTCAGCAAGGCACCTCCGGGGAAATTGATGGTGCGAAAGGAAGCAGCTTGAGCTTAAGAGTCCATATTGGGGCTTTGGGAGGCGAGGAGATGAACGGCGGTGGCTGGCGGCAGGGGAGAAGGCAATGGCCTTCACGGCGGTGCCAAGGAACTCCGGTGGGTTTCTGGCAAAATTGGAAGCTGTTTAACCATCTAGAGAGTATCAGGATCACGATGGTGGTGGTGGTGGTTTGGGTCGGGAAATGCCCAGTAAGGCTGTCCACGGGAGGGGTGTTTCAGCCGGCGGCGATCTTAGCCACCAGGGCTCCAGGCGAATGCTCTCGTCCAGGGGAGTTCATCGGCGTGTTCATGAAGTAAAGTAGACCATGTCAGAGCAAGGAATCGAAAAGTAATCGTTTAAAACGTGAGATGGCCGTTAGGGCTCACCGGACGCAGGGGAGACTGCAAGCGGCGATACGGTCGACTTGAACTAAAATTGGTGGCTTGGGAAGGTTCGTTGGAGTGGTAGGAAGTGCTCTGCGGTGGCCACTGGGCTTTAAACTCCGCGAGTGTCAGTGGCCACTTGAGGCGGTTCGGGGGCGCATCTCTCGCGGCCGAGTGAGGAGATAAGGCGAGAGCTGCTGCCGCGCAAAGAACAGGGGCGAGGTGGCACTGTCACTCTATAGAAGCTGGTAAGGATTTGATGGCAGCGGTACGACGCGGCGTTCGGGACGAGGTGAAGAAGCAGTGAGCTGTAGCGAGAGAGCGAGCGCGCGAAGCAAGGGAAGGGCAGAGGCAAGCGGCTGACCAGTGGGATCGCGTGAACAGGAGGGTGTGAACACGCGAGGAGCGACAGCCGCAATCCGGCAACACGAGCGTGCGGCGCGTGGACGATGAACAGAGAGGCGGTTCGGGGGTGGCGCCAGCTCGGGGAGACGTTAGCGCAGGGAGAAGGCGGAAAGGCCGAAAAGGGAAGGCATATTTTCACTGGAAATTACCATATTGGGAAAAGGAAGAAATTCAAGCAAAAATCCCATGAAAATTCAAAATTTTTAAAATTTTAAGGTATTTCAAGCACGATGACTTTTGTTCATCACGTTTCCGAAATTACAGACACAACTCGCAAGCGAAAGCATAATTACACGGCAGAGTCCGTGCTCTACCTAATCTGCACTCCGCAGTCAGAAATTTGAATCCCCTCCCTATAAACCGAACTCGCGGAAAAAGTATGAAACTATGAAGATGGAGATAACCGAACGCAGAACACCGGGACGGTGTAGAGAGGGGGCTGGGGAGAACGAGTTACCTTAGAACGCAGGAACCCGCGGAGGGCCAGGGGCGCTGACGCCGACTCCGAATTATTACGGCTTGGAGGAGTTGCCGGCGGGGAGAGGGCGGGGCGGCGGAGAGCTGGGGGCCGTGGGAGAAGACGGGGCAGGCGAGGCGATGATGGGCAGCATTGGGCTCCTAGTCCTTTTGCGTATGGTTTTGGACCGTGTTGGGCTGGCAAGGTTTGGAGTTCGGCCCAACTCATAAGATATCATATTTCGGCTTGACCTGTTCCTCTCTTCCGCAGTTCACGAAGGTTCCGCGTTATTAGAATTTCACAGCACGTACTACGTAGCGAATGCTCCGCTCTGCACTGCACTGGAGGGAACGGACTTCGATCAAGCCCAGATGGGAGTGTTGTTTCGTGAAGCCTAGTTACTTTATGGCTGTTTTTTTTTAGCCGTGATCAATGGTTTCTTGTAGCTTTGATAATTTTTTTGTGTTTTTATACGACGATAGACGGTGAAGGTATTAATGTGGATGGCGTATCCGATTTTAGACTCGGAAAGCCATTTAAAGAAATGGCTTCGTGAAACTACTTAGACAAGCCGCCCCGCTTATTTCTGCTTTTAGAAAAAAATAAAGCCAAAAGCAACACAAAAAAAAGAACATATTCTGTGTGAGTTGTAGTTGCTCTCCTTGTCCGTGTCCTTGTAATCACGTAGCCCGTGCATGAACTGGCTAATTAAGTATGGGAAGCCATCATATATATAGCACTGTAGTATACTTTTTTTGGTCAAATGTAGCCTCCTCGTAATCGAAATTGTACATCTGATCCTCTTTATAACCACGATAGCACCGATATATGATATATGTCACCTGCTACTCTATCGCACCGCGGCAAGAGGTCACATGCGATGAGCCCCATCGGCCTACCGTGACTGTGCACCGCAGCAGGAGATGGTGCCAAGCTCAGGTGGAGCAGTAGGCCGGTGATGCCCATCTTCTGCCGTGCTCTTCATCGCCAACCATGATGGATCTCCTGCAGCGGTGCGGTAAGTGTGGCAGGTGATATATATATCGTCTGCCGCTGCCACCGCGGTTACCAAGGTAGCTAAATTTACAATTTCGAACACAATATATGGTGCTTGTTTGGAGGACGACCTAACCATCGTCTAGCAGGACTAACTCCCTGACTTTGTACTGATTTCGGTGGCCAACAATTTAGGCCTTACTCCGTTAGGCTTAAGCCTTTTGCTTCTAGTTTTTTAGTTTTATCTTTTTCTAATTTTTGTCTTTTTTTTTCTCTCTTATTGCTTTGCAATGTCTGTAATGACATAACATTTTATCTTTCCTAAAAATTAATTACGCTAAAAAAATTATAGCAACTATAGTAAAAAAAAAGCATCAAACAGAAACAAACGGTTTAAGCGAAGCTGTAAGCCAAACTAGGAATGGCAATGGGGCCCCATTCCCCGTTCCCCGTCGGAGAATTCCCATATTAGGGGACGGGGATGGGGGAATTTTGCTCCCCGCGAGGAGGGTTTTGGGGGGAAACTCCCCCCATCGGGTGAAGCGGGGGCGGGGGCGTTCTCCTATTCCCCGTCCCCCGTTCGGGGCCCCATTTTTACAGTATGACATGTGGGCCCATGTATATAGTATATAAGGTTTTGAGAATCCACAGCCCCCAAACCCTAGAAACATTTCTCCAACCACACAGCCACAGCCCATAGGCGGCGGCCCCGAATGGCTCCTCGCCTCCTCCCCGCACGGCCGCACCCCACACCCAGCGTCCCAGCCACCCAGGCGGTAGCCGCCGGCGACCATCTCCGTGCTCCCGGTCCCTTGGACCTTGGCGGCGGCGGCCAACTCCTCCCCTGGGAGTCTCGGACCCAGGCCGGCGGCGGCGGCCAACTCCTCCCTCGGACCTTGGCGGCGGCGGCGGCCAACTCCTCCCCTCGGAATCTCGGACCCAGGCCGGCGGCGGCGGCCAACTCCTCCCTCGGACCTTGGCGGCGGCGGCGGCCAACTCCTCCGGTCCTCCCTCGGACCCAGGCGGCGCAGAGGCTCTAGGCGGCGGCGGCCAACTCCTCCCTCGGACCCAGGCGGCGCGGAGGCTCTAGGCGACGGCGACGCGGAGGCTCCAGGCGGCGCGGAGGTTCCATCGGGGACCCGGATCCCCGATGGGGGGCGGGACAGGGAGATTGTGTCCCCGCGACCGGAGATGGGGACGGGGATGCCACTCCCCGCCGGGAATGGCCCCGTTGCCATTCCTAAGCCAAACAATGCCTTCGGTGTAATGGAATCGGAATTGTTTCATTAATAAAAGAATTGCAGTACTACCTCTCTCCAAAAAATGAAAACTAAAAAAATGGGTAGCGTCACGTGTTAAATCATGAAAAATTAATGACTGATCCATCTAGCCTGCGATGTGACCGGTGGAATTTGAAGCGTTCTGTAATCAAAAAGCCAGACAAGTGGATGCATATCAGAGTAAAGAAGTCACCGGATGAAGACAAGTCACAAGTGGATGCACTAAAAAAACTTCCATGCTGTATTCACATCCCATTTGTTCGACTTGACTTCACCTCTCTTGTCACGATGATCGGTACCTGGCAATCGGCCAATGTGCACGGTGAGGCAGAGCCGCAGAGCCACTCCGGCGTGCATGCATCATCCTGGCATGCAAATGCAATTGGCTATTGGCCACGACCGGCAGTTTGCAAGTCCAAGATAGGAGTAGATGGCATCCTTATCCGTCTTTTCTGTTTGAACTTTCAAGGCCTTGAAATTTTGCGTGCTTATTGCCGCGCGCTACTAAAAGCAAAACCAACAGAAAAGCAAAATGGCGAATTCTTCCTTTCATTTCCACGCGATGCAACTTCCACTGCACAAATTAACTCTCAACTCGTCGTTCCAGATTCTTCCACACTTGGTGCGACTTCCATGACAGTTCATCCCGCGAATGTTGTATTGCCAACATAATATATATCTCACGAATAAAAAAACAATACATAGAGAGAAAATTGATTATATGCCATCGATAACTCTCTTCTTCATAACGACATGTCATTGAAATAACTTCTTCACATTATGCCATTAGATTCCAATTTTTCTTCAAAATATGTCATCGTTGTTAGCTAGCCCGTCAATAGCTTGCCATTAAGGGTGCATAAAGACTATTTTGCCCCTATCAATAAATCATTCTGCCATCTTGCTCTAACTCTGCTGGTGAGACCATGTAAGAGCCTTCTTCTACCACTCTTCTCATTCTTTCATCTCTCCCTACCCGGATGCTCTCTCTCTCACACTCACACACACCCCTTCATCTCCCTCCAAACGGCAGCTCCCACGCCCTGCTACACGCATACTGTAGTCTTTTAGGATTTAGAAATATGTGCTATGAGGAGTCCTAGATGAATCATAATATCCAACTTTCCTTTGGAGTAGGATTCCTACTCCACGTTAGGAGAGAGCTAGGGAGACTATATAAAGCCATAAGGGGTAGTCATGGAAAATCCAAGCAACAAAGTATAAAAGTTACTTATCTAAGGTAGAGATGTATGAGAAGATTAGAGGCTAAGTTATTCTTTACCACTAGATTCTTGTATAGGGCAAGAATCCGAGTATCCTAAAAGATTTAAGAGGGTTGTGAGAGAACAACAATCTCTTATACTCTTTTAAGGTTGTGCTTAAGGAATTTGTTGTCGGTTTCATTCAAATCTTTTCTCTCTTGTCATGGTTGCTTTAATGTCGTTATTTTAGTACTCTATAAGATTCATCTTCTTCGTTCTTAATACTACGCACGTTCGTGGCGTATCTCACTAACTTTGATCCAATTCGAGGCTACTGCGTATAAGAAGGGGTATCAGACTATAACAGGCTTGGGATGGCCACGAGCATCATGTTCCAATCTGCTACAAATTATTTTTCTTTTGGTTGAATCAGGAAATTGAAGTCCCAATTTGTTTCCAAGCTACTATTTCTATTGCTTGAATGAGGAAAATGGATTGTCCAATTCATTTCCAAACTATGGTTTGTATTACTTGAATTAGAAAATTGTGTTCCCCAATTTGTAGTCCTCACCGCTCAAGAAAAGATGAACATATTAATTTTGTTTCTATGTTCTGATGATCTCTCTTTGTTCTTGGTACATGTTCTTGCTTTTCTGCCTCTAGGATCATGGAGATAATAGTTTGGTTGGATATTAATTGGTCAGTGGTAGTTGTTTGCGAATTGTTCACTAATAGTCAGAAGCGACGACGGTCAAAAGAAGCCGTGGTCATGGGAAGCAGTGGTTGTAGAGGCTGCGAGTGGTTGGAATGATTGTAGGGTTCAGAGAGGTCGGAGAGTTGGAGAGGTCGGAGAGTTCAGAGAGGCCGAAGGGTTCGGAGAGGTTGGAGAGGACTTTAGTAGTCGAAAGATACTGAGAAAGGAGTTAAGTACCTCAACATGGACTATGAGGAGGTCGAAGATTGGTCGACAATGAAGAAGAAGCAGGGGAGACAGCTCAGTCATCGACAGTGAGGGATTCCGATGGTCGATCGTGCGGGCTCAGTGAAGGCGAAGGCAGTGGCGACAATGCACGAAGAGTCCTAGGCTCACCGAAGCTCGACTTGAGGCCGACGAAGGAAAGACTCAGTGCGGATAGTTTTAGGTGCACAAACATAAGAGTTGAAGTCGGAAGAAGAATAGCGTGAGCGGGAGCTGATCGAAAAGGTAATTATAGGCTCGGAGAAGCGGAATGGCTGAGAAACGGCTCACCGAATTTATGGTTGGTGTAGGGTGCACGATCAAGATTGATGACAGGGTTTAAAGCAGAGAAAACTGTCAGACAAAGTGGGGAATAAAGAGGGATTTCTATGGCATCATTTGTTTCGGGAAGTAACGGCTAACTTTAAGAGCTTGAGAAAGCGACAATGGCGGACGGTGGAGGAAGAAGAAAGGAGAGGAGGGTGATGGCGGCTGGCTCTAAATTTTTTTAATATTTTCTTCCAGTACTACAAATAATCCAATTAAAATCCCAAAATATTCAATAATTAATTTGAAATTATATTTTTAATGAAAACAAAATGTTGGGATGTTACACCATGTTGGGCTATGCCAGCTCGGCATGACTACCCGTTGTGCCATTCCATGCCTACACGAATCACCTTTGGCGAGGCCTAGGCACGACAGACCGCTGTCGTGCCATGTTGGCCCAAGGCCAGCCCTGTTTTCAAACAGAAAGAAAAATTTGGGCAAGGGTCTAATTTTAATTTACATGAAGTTTGGGGCCGAAATGCAAAATAGCCAAAACCCTATCTAGATAAATTTTCCCTATTGTAGCCTACAAGGACTGAGCCCAGCACCTTCTTCTCCTCTTGCCTCATCTTTGCTCTTCTCATTCCTCTCCAACCACGATGCCGACGAGGTTGGACTAGCTCGCCTACGGCCACCCCGACTCCTCTGCTTGTCGCCTCCACTGTCCCCGACACCGCTAAAACATATGTCACTGTGTCCCCCATTGCTAGCTCCTCGCATGATCTCTCCCTCTCTCCCAGATTTGAGCGAAGGTGGCCGCAAAGCCCACCACGATGATGATGCCCGTGAGCACCCTTCCCCTCCCTCTCCCTCTCTCCCAGGTATGAGCAGCAGGGTGGCGGCGAAACCCACCACGATGATGGCGACTGCGAGCGCCCGTCCCCTCTCCCTCTCTCCCAGATTTGAGTAGCGACAATCGTGAGGGGGATAACGGCACCCGTGAGCCCACCACAATGATGGTGGCTATCTGGCTATCCCCTTCCCCTCTCCCAGATCTAAGCAGAGCCAAGCATGGGGAGATTTGGGGTGACGAGTCGGTGATGGGCCACGGCACGTGGTCTTCCTCCCCTCTCCTCGATAGCAACGATGACATCGACGAGGTGCGCTGGGTTGCATTAGGAATTTCAGGCCATGCCGGCCCGAGCACGGCCCATTGGAGTGTGCTGTGTCGTACAACCGTATGTGCCCGATTCTCATGTCCGGCCCAGCTCAGTAGTTCATGTCATGTCGGCCACCATGTGTCATGCCGTGCTGGCCAGGCCTCAGGTCGATCCAGATAAACATGGCCCATCTCCGAGATCTAGGTGGAAGTTACATATATAAGTGCAGAGCTGGCCATTTCGGGGATTGAAGTTGGAGATTCTGATTATGGTGGGAATTGTTATTTTTTAGCAATTTAGTACCTCAAATTTTTTGAAATTGCAATCCATGGGATCATAGTGCCAATGATGACTGCGTATATCAGAAATAGAAACAAGAATGAAAAGATCGAAGATGGCAACAAAGGGGTGAATGGTGCCTTGAAATTTTTTCCAAATATTCACAAATCCTTCATTTCAATAGCTATAGAGCAATGAAGATTAGAATGGAAGACCACCACAAAAACCAATAATTAGAAACACTGAAAACCCAAGAAAATCAACGAAAATGGAACTACCACAGTTAAATTTGTGGTACTACCATTTGTACAGTAACTACGGTGTTTCCGCTGCTACAGTAAAATCAAGATGAACATTATTTTCAGCACGGTTTCAAAATCCAAAATTGAGATAACTTTTGATCCGTAGATCCAATGACATGAAAATTTGCATGGATCTACTCTAGGATGTTAGGAACCTATTCTAACAAATGATTGTGAAACTTATGGTCAAAGTTGAGACATTTTTTAGTTTGTTGAAAGGTTACACCAAAATCGAGCCAAAACCCCGAATGGTGAATACAACTTGCTCGTAGGTAGATGGCTAAGATGGCTCTAGATGTATTCTCACTTGTCACAAAAAGCTAGAACACTGAAGAATCCCAGCCAAAAACCCTCAGATCAAGAGATGGACCAAAGAGACCAAAATCAAGTAAAACTGGATTTTCTTGTGAACCTTGCTATCAAAGTGCCTAGATAGGTGCACTACTACAAAAAGGGTCATTACAGACAGTTCAAAACTATCATCACAGATGATTTTTTGAACCATCTGAATTTATGTGTCAGTGATAATCAGATGTTATCACAGACGATTTGTGAGGCCTTTGTGATAAATACATCACAGATGGGTTATAACTAGAACAATCTATGAAGAACACTATCACAGACGGTTCGAACTAAAAACCGTCTATGATACTCACACATCACAGATGGTTGGATCACAGATGGTTCTAGCTACCAACCATCTGTGATGTGTGAGTATCACAGATGGTTGGTATATAGAACCATATATGATACTTCCCTATTACAGACGGTTTCTGGTTCGAGCCGTCTGTGATAATTCTTCATAGACGGTTTGTATCACAAAACCGTTTGTGATAGTTCGTTCTATATCTAAATTTTTTCTATTTTTTACCTAGCCTCAAGAAATGTTAACTATATCATTTAAAAACAAGCAAATACAGCAACAAACATGACAACACATTTTATTTCTATTAAAATTAAAATCCACCATACAACATCACAAGATATCGAGTAGGTTACCCATAGCACTACATACACAAGAGGACACTTACAATTTTACAAAGATAAGCTTCACGGTTACAAATTGAGAAAAATGCTTACACTACAAGAAACTTCAGGCTAATGCACGCTAGACTTATACAACCTTCATTAAACTACAATCTAAAATAAGTGGTGCAGAAAAATTTTGAAGTAGCAAAAACAAAAAGGTAATGAACACCATTTTCTGCTTCTATGCCAAAATCAACAACTTCTATGCCAGCGACTTAAAATAGTACAGATTTGCCATTGCCTTCTTCCTTTCCATCTTACTTCAAGCGAAATTTCAGTCGCACTTGCTGAACCCCTTCCCACCCTTACCGCGCACAAACGAGTTGGAGTAGTACTGGTGGTATTGATTCTTCGAGTAGGAAGAGGGGGTTTAATAAGTGGCGAGAGGTGGGGAGGAAAACGGTGCATGTCGTTCAATGCGAAGAGAATGGACGGGTGAGATTAGGATCCTGGGGATATGCCGTGGATCGGTGATGTGGCGGGACATCATAGATAGTTTGGATTACAAACCGTCTATGATAGAGACATCACAAATAGTTCATAACAAAACTATCTATGATAACAAGAGATATCACATACAGTACATAACAAAAACAGTCGATGATAATAGCATCACAAAGATAATATATCGGTACAATATAAATAGCTAGTCTCAAAAAATAAAATAGCAAAATTTTATATGGCTTATATATGCTTGTTTGAAAATTTTCAATAAGATCTACAACTTTGCAGTTGAGGCGAAACCCAAATTCTGAAGGGAAGATCAAAAATTTTGGCAAAAATAGAAACTAAAACCTTAAAATGCAAATTTGAGACTACAGATGGCCGATTTTGAGGATCTTAGAGGGTGAATAGTGCTATCTAGTCATTTTCTTTGAATCGGGCTCGTCGTTAGCTTTCCAACAAGTATACGAACGTCGAAAACGGACCCCGTATACAAAAGTTATGCCCGTTTTACTAAAGGTGTCTCAAAACTGAATCTTACTCGGACTCAGGTGGGCGATTATGAAATTTTGGAGGATTACGAGGCAGGAAACATATCACAAATGGTTTTTAATACAAATCGTCTATGAAGTATCACAGACGGTTTAAATAAAAAACCGTTTGTGATGTCTGCTATTATCACAGACGGTTCTTATCAAGAACTTTCTGTGAATTATCACAGACGGATATTAGTAAGAACTGTCTGTGATATCTTGTATTATCACAGATGGTTCGTATAAATAACCGTCTGTGAAAATAGCACAAACGGTTATTTGTATGAACCGTCTGTAATACTTACAGTACAGACGATTTCTAGGAATCATCTATGATGTAAGCGCCCAGTTTAGCCTCTTTTGCAGTAGTGGTGGGGACATATTCTCAAGGATTATCTCTATCTCTTACACGTTCTTGGCACAGCAAGATCACAAGAGAGAAAGAAGAGAGATCAAAGCCAACAAAAGTCAAACACATCAATCAAAAATAAGAGAGACATAAGAGATACAAAACAATTGATGTATTGTTTACTTGAGAATGTAGGTTTTATAACCAATCCATCTTAGAGGACAAAGAGCACACAAGGCACTCACTCTCAAACCCTAACCCTAGAGATGAGAGCACAAGAGATAGGTTGAATAGTTAACCCTATATGTCTCTATCCCAACCCTTTTATAGGTGGGCAACTAGCCATATACACCCCTTAATATATCCTATCCACTATTACAATGGAAAAACCCGTTAACCCTACACACACGGGTTTTACTCTTACAAGTTCATTTAAGTATGCTTTTCAAAGCGCATAAGTATGCATCCGCTAAACCCTTAGTTTTGAACCAACCAGCTCTACCTTGACCTAAATCGCTCTACAACGCATCACCCATGTGCCACGATTTTGATTCAAGATAGTTTTCAATATTTTGGTCAAACTACCAAAATATCCTTTCTTGACTCGGTCATCACCAACCACTGCAAGCAATCGTCATATTTGCCATGTGTATGTGTACCACTAGCCGGCCACACATCGCCAAGTTTCTCCCATCTCGGTTCCACCGAACCACGGCTTATTTGGCCCGTGCAAGCTACATGGCGCCATCCTGCCATTCGAACTCAACTTGAACATTTCTGCCTTTCTCGTGCCATGCTTGAGCTCACTGTCTCACCCGGCATCCTCGATCTTTTTGGGTCTCAACTCCTCCATGAGCCTAGTCCTAATCTTCGCCGTTGATTACGGTTGACTCCAAGTGACCCTGCACATCCAAAGACAAATAAATCATTTTCAGACACACGTTCTTTACAACTTGACCTACATTAGCCAAGACATGCATCATGTACTATTAATCCAATGACCCAGGCCAAACCAACTTAATCTATGACTTAATTTTTCAAAATCCTGTTTTTTTAGGAAAATCAAAAGTATCGCACTTACCATACCGGTACTACCGCTCCCCAAAGCGGTACTTCCACACGTTGAAAACCTCACCTGAATCTCTCTGAAAAAATGTACCGCAACTTAATCCGGTACTTCCACTGAGCAGTACTACCGTACTTATGTATGTGGTACTTCCGCAAAACGAAACTACCGCACTACTATACCTCTGATTTTCCTGATACTTCTAGAAAACAGTCTAAATTAAATAAAATCTTTACAAAATTAATTAATCACTTCACAAACATTACAATAGTTTATGACAACAGTATCATGAACCTTTTTACATGTCCTTTACGAACACAGTATACGCACATGCAGAAGAGGACAATAAGTAAAAAGCGAGCCCCAAAAAAACGGCGGCCCATGCCCGGTGTCGGCCGGACGGGCGTTCAGTTAACGCGCGGCACGGCCAGCGCGGCCTGCTCGCCCGTGCGCGCCAGCGACTGGAGGTTGCACCGCACGATGGTGTCCGCGAACATGCGCGTCTCGTCGTTCGTGTTCCCCGGCGGCACGTCCACCACGTACGACTCGACCACCACGGTAACAAACGGCCCCGGCTCTGACGCCATCTCGTGCACGGTGGTTACAGAGCGGTAGTTGGCAAGGCGGTGCTCGCCGCCGACGATCCGGAAGCTGAGCACGCGCCGCTCGTCGTCCAGGATCTCGAGCCGCTCGCGGCTGCTCGTAGCGGGCAGCCCGGACACCACGCGCACCTCCCGCACCGACCCCACCGCGCCGCCGTCGCCGTCCACGAGGTGGCAGCTCTTGATGAAGTGCTTGTACTCCTGCGGCCGGTCGAAGCGCCGCACCACCGACCACACCGCGTCCACCGGCGCCGCGATGGCCTGCACCACGGCCGAGCAGCACTGCCCCGCGCCCACCGCGTGCTCGTGGTACCGCGCCACCTCGCCCGGCACCGCTGCGTGCCCCGCGCACTCCACCAAGGCCTTACCGCCGGTGCAGATCTGGCTGTGCTGCTGCGGCGACGGCCGTGTATCTGTGTGCGGCATTGTTATGAGCCTCGCGAGTGCTCTTTCAGTTCTTTCTCTCTGTAGAGAAGAAAGAGGAGTGGGTTAGGGTTAGTAATGAGAGTTCTAAGCTTTAGTGTTATACATGTCATATGTGAGACAAGATCATCAGGTGGATGGTTGCAACTTGCAAGTTAAATAGTTAGTTTTCTTTAGGAAGTTATATACACATATGCCTTGGTTGGGTAAGTTGATGCGACAGCTAGGGTTAATTGGGAGAGCTGGCCCTGGGAATAGTTAATTCTATTAGGGGATGGGAGAGTTTTGACTTTATGAGGTTCGTTTCTAACGAATGGGTGGTATGGATCGAGTGAAAGCCTAAAAGGGGTATATAGTTAGTTTGAGCAATTCATTAATCATTAGGGAGGTCAAAAATCAAAATGGAATTGACGTATCTCGGGTAATATAACAGGAGCCATGTTGACAAGTTGTTAGGGATTAACATTTTATATATAACAACTTGAATCATCGATCATCTAGCGCAAACTAATTAATAAGACGCCAAAATAGATTAATGCAAAGTTTCTTTAGCATTTGTTACGTAGATAGAACAATTAGTAAATTAATAATTAGCCACTTGGTAATAGAAAATAGATGGGCAATGTGAGCATCGTTTTTTGTATTGGTGGTACATATTTGTATAGATTTGCCCCTATTTTAATATAGAGTGACTTCTGTTATTGCATGCATGGGTGGATGTGAACTTTCTCCACCCTAATGTCCTTTGCAAGTTCTTAATTTGATAAACCGGTAGATCCACCTATTTCATATTGCACCTAATTCAAGTACTATTACATTTATCCCTGTAATTCAATTGGCTACATTTGCAGAAATCTGTAGCCCATATGCCTTTGCGTCCTTTCGATGCAACTAACTCATTAAACAAAAAAAAAAGAGGGACTAATTAACTGTGGGGAAAGAAAAGGAATTTGCTGCAGTTGACTCAAAATTCAGGACATGATGAGGACACAGCAGCAATTAGGAGGTGCTTGCTGCGAAGGGGAGGACTGGAAGAAGATCGATGAGAAGCTTGAGGCGATGAAGGTGCGGAGGCGCCGCCAGAGAGGAGGTCCTTTGGGAGGAGGGGTTCCCTGTCACGGGAGAGGAGAATGGGAACTCTCAAGTGCGTAGAGCCGTACGAGAGAGCTTGAGAAAGCCCGATGCGCTTGAGGCAAAGAAGAGAATCAAGAAGGGTCGATAACTCGATCTCATCCTTCGAACTTTAATTCAATTGATTCGTTTATAAATATGTTCCTCAAATTTTGCTCCTTACTATTGAATTAATTTGTTTTGTTAGGTTGTCTTTGTTGATCTTAGCTGGCAATGTTTTGGTCTGAGCTGTCCTTGTGATTGTAGGGAAAAAGAAAACAACTTGAGTTTTTTGGGTGCAATCTGCGTTTTTAATTGGCCTTTAGGTTATCATAGATTACTTACTTATGTCCTTCAAATGAAGTGTCGATTAACTTGCAGGAGTTTTTTCAGTGAGCATTAAAATGATAAATACCAGTGTTACTTGCTATCTTAGCAAAATTTTTGTTATATTAAAAACAAGTTAGATTCACACAAAAGATAATGGCTGATCGATGATGTTTGATTTGATTGTTGCATTACATTAGATTCACACAAAAGATAATGGTGATCGATGATGTTTGATTTGATTGTTGCATTACATGTTTCGCTGGGAAGATTGAGTTTCTCAGCTTGTAAGACATAAGAGCAAAATCAAGAATATGATGTGTATGATTGATATGATATGATGCTTGAAGCATGATGCTTTACTTTTTGTTGCTTGGTGGTTCTATTATTCTTAGTATGATAAGTGTTTAGCTAAGCAGTGCTGTGGTACAGTATCAATTCCTTCCAAAATCTAAATTACAAAATTTTAGACCCCTTTTTTGGCTTAAAATGTGTTGAGGCACAAATACGTACATTGCTTCTCCAATTTGTGTTGTTGTTGCTTGTAACAATCTAATCATGTGGTATAATATGCTTCTGGAGTAGCATTAAACTGAACAAGAAGTGTCCTGTGATCCTGTCTAAATTCGTTCTTGTGTTAGCATACGCTTTTATGTTCAATGCTTGGAAGTATCGAAGTGCTAAAATCTTCAATTCTTCAAATCGAGAACTATGGTTAATGCATGGGGCCTTGAATTCTTTGGCACCGAAAATCAGATAGAATGATACCTGGAAGTATCAGAACAGTTTTATGTTCAATGCTTGGAAGTATCATGTTTGCATTGTGAACTTATATGATTGGCATGGTAATTTATTGTACTTTACAAATGAATTTCAAATTGTTAATTAGGTGAAGATGGTTTTAGTCATTTTAGCAATTTGCATTGTAGTTTACATTTGATGTTATATTGTTATTGCTGGTTTTTTTTTGCATAAATATAGCATGGTGATGTTTGTGTGTGATTCCCCCCACCTGAAATTAAAGAATGCAAGCTTGCAACAGTGTCTTGTTTTCTCTCATGGCGTTTGAATGAACACTGGGATTCGGAATAGATATGGGATATGTTGAAGTCGGTTTGGGACTGGGACATGAGTTTTTAATACAATTCCTTCCGCCTCCTTCCTCCCCACCCGCCGCCTCCTTCCTCCCCACCCAAAGATCTCCTTCTCCCCATCCCGCACCGCCTCCTCTTCCGCCCCCCACGCGCCGCCGCCTCGCCCTCCCCCATGCGGCCGTCGCCTCGTCAGATGTCGGATCTGGGCCTTCCTCACCTCCAGTCGATGAGGACAGATGTCGGATCTGGCGGCCTTCGCCTCCTCCTCCTTGTTGCCTCCCCAGCCGACTCCTCCACGCCGCACTCCAACAGTGGCGCCACATTGTCCTGGACCACATTGTCCTGGACGTCTGGATCTGGCGGCCTTCGCCACCTCCTCCTTGTCGCCTCCTTGGCCGACTCCTCCACGCCGCAAAAAAACAAAAATGATGTCATCCACTTTTGATGCACGTGCGCATAGCATAGTGTTGCTGCCAGGGAGATCTTTCAGTTCCTCCTGTGCTTGAAACTTCAAAGTTGTTGCATTCTCTTTCACGGTGTTTGCTGCAAGAAAGTTTCCATTTTTCTTTGTCCATTTATCTAAGAAAATTGTTAAAAGTTTTAGTTGTCCAACTTCTGTTTTTTTTTAGCTTTCAGTTTCTTTAAACCAGAATCTATTTGGAATGCATTCACTTCTAATTTCGGTTTTTAAACTTTCTTTTTTTCGTATTTCTTTGTATCTCTTTCCCTTTCGGTAATTTTCATGGAGCATGAGCTGCTAGAGCCGGTTTTGCTGTAGGCGGAGGAGGCATCACAAGCTTGCGGAGGTGGAGGCACAGCAATTTTCAAAGCACATCTAAATGCTCAAAACTCGGCTGAAAATCATAAGCATTTCAGTTGAGCATTGGACTTGTTGGATAGCAAATCCGTTTTATTCACGTTCGTGCTTATGATATCAATTGGATTCATACTATTTATCGGAAAGGATTCTGTTCTCTTCAATCTAGAATAGAAAAGAGAACCAGATCGTCTCCTTTTCACATATGAACAACGTAGTCGATTATTACTAATCCATGATAGACAAAAAAAAAGAAGAAAGAGATTAGGTTACTGCTTTAGGCGAAAAATTGGGCCAAGAACGTAGCAGCATACCACATCGATCATGGCGAAGAGATCAAGAAGCGGCGCGGCGTTGATGCATTCGATGAGAGATCGACCAATCCTCCGCTGCAACAACACAATCCACCGCACTTTAACATTGCGTCGCCCTTGCTTTCGGTGTCAAGTCCATGGTAACCTGAGAAACCAATGGATTTGTTCTTTCCTCCGGTCGGCGTTTTGGTTTTTACTATAGTATCTATAACTTTCAAACGGAGTATTTTCTCAAAACGGGGTCTATAAGTTAAACGATATACACATTAAAAGCCTAACATCTGTACCAGCCAAAATCGTAATTGAGTATCTCTCTCCGTAATCTATACCATAAACAACCAAAATTTTAAAATTTCAGTCAAAAACCATAAGCCACAGCGATCTTGTGACTGTAATTGCAAAGCAATCGGTAATTCATGCAAGTAATACTATTCCGCACGGCGCGTCAACCATAATTCATTCTCCTAGGGGAGACAGGGACCAATGCGCATGATGCATGGATATAGAGAGAGAGCCAATCTGAATACCTAAGTACGGCAGACTGACACGCAACCATGAAAACCTTTGCAACTAAGTAATCTCTCCGGACTTGCATATATGCATCATGTTATCGATCTGTACTTTTTCCTCCTTGCAGTAGTGCATCGATCTCGTGAAACTATCCTTAGCTAGGGTTTAATTGTATGTATGGTTGCTAAGCCTAGAATACATGGTATAAAAGCTAAACTTAGCTGTTGGTGCTAACGTATTTACTACTCACATATAAAAATAAATTATAAAAATATTTTGTAGCATTTAGCACTCGTATGTGCTGTTAAGGATTATGACAAAAATAATTAACAATGTTAATTTGGACAGAGAACCGTGGATTATCTATCTTTTAGTATATGAATGTACAACTGTACATGCTCTAGGCTCGCGAAACGCCAAAATATCCCATCAGAATTGGACCGAGCACGCAGCCGACGAACGTCATCTGCTGAGGGCTCCAACTTGTGCCTGAACTAGTTGTTGCACTTCCAACGAGGATTCCACCATGCAAGGACAACCTTTCCTTCAGTAGTCAAAATGTGGTTACATGATGATATGCTATGTCTTTGAATTATTATCCAAGAGAGAGAGAGAGAGAGAGAGAGAGAGAGAGAGAGAGAGAGAGCATATGCCAAGCTAGACTGGTTCTGCTACCATTTCGCCTTTATAACAATATACACGTTTGTTTTTCTTACTCCAAGTTAGATGTCAGAGTAGATTTTCCGTCACGTTGGATGCTATATCATTCCTGGAATTCGTTCGAGAGTTTCCTGATTGATTGGGATTGATCTCATCAGCATGCATCACAAGCCAAGTTGCATGGCCCTTTTTTATGTTGAGGTCCACATCGACATGGTGCACATTCAATGTTTATCTCGAAGAGGAGAATATTTTCATGATAAATAATAAAGTTATGGGAGATCAGACTTGTAAGACCGAGAATGACGACTAGAGTAGGTGAATAAAAAATAACACGATTAAAAACTTTTCTAAAATCTTTTCCTCAAAAGAGAAAGCAAGACTCTTCACTCCAATAGCTATTAGAAATTATGAAGATCATAGACTAAACATCCATAAGGAAAGATCCAAGAAAAATCAAACAAAACGTGCTTTGACAAGCCTCGAACGGTCTGACCTCTAGGCAAGGGTTGTCTGACCTTTGAGCAGGAGCAGTTAGACCTCTGAGCGGGGGCGGTCTAACCTCTCCCCAGGGGCAGTCTAACCTCCATTTTAGGATAAAATGGAAAATCAGCATGGTATCAAAACCAAGAATACAAGAAACTTTTGATCCGTTGGTCCAAAAAACTTAACTTGGCATGCACTTTCTCTAGGATGTCAGGAACCTATTTCAATCAACGATCAATAAAATCGCTACCAAAGTTCTGACTTTTTACCATTTGAAGGAACATTACATCAAAACCAGGCAAAAGAGAGAAATCATGGCCTACTCTTGCTCGTAAGTTCCTGATAATCTAGATGACCTTATATGAGTTTTCACATATTATAACAAGCTAAATCACAGCATGAACTCAAGTTAAAACGCCATAAGACCAAAACCGCAAAATCACCCCTTCTTGGGGCAAAACCGAGCAATCACGAGAACTTGCAAATACAAATGCCTAGATGGATGAGATCTGGTTTTCAAGAGACATCTTCATCACTTACATATCCTTGGTAGACAGTAAGATCAAGAGAGAAAGTCTTGGATAAATTTGATAGATATATTGATACTTGGAGATAGATGTTTACAGCCACTTTACAAGCCTAAGGATGATAATAAGTTCAGCTATAAAAGTCTTTCATATCTCCCACAAAGTTCTCTCCAAGAGCTCTATCTCCTCTTATGGCTAGGTATGAACTATGTCCAAAACCTTAACCCTAACCATATCTCTCCCTCCTTATATGTGAAGGCTCACAAAGGAAACTTTAACCAGCATCTCTAGTTGGGTTTCATCCACTCTTATATGGTTAACCTGTTAACCCAACACAATTCTAGATTTTACACTTACACATACACGCTTATCAAAACGTACATACCTATTAACCTATTAATGAACCAACACTTGATCCACTTGGTATTTTCAGTATATATATGACCTAAACCACTTAGGCCGCCATCTTGGTTTTGCACATCGCCATTTTTCTGGTGTCGGGCAATTTACCAAATGCTCCTCTACCGTCTTTCTCGAAGTTTCGCGCTTGCCTCGCAAAACAACATACATTTGAAATCGGAAGGAGTATATATACCATGAGGCGCGCGCCACATGTGGTGAAAACTTTAGACGGCATAAATATCAATGACGTTGATAACTCCTCAATCGTGAATGGCTAAACGTTCATCCACTGGTTAGTTTCATTATTTCGTACACAAAATTTCGACATTTAACCTGGCTCAAAATTCCATTCCAGACTGCCTTGCCAAATGCCGAAGCGCAACGTAGGTTGGGCTGGCTACCGATAGTCGCAACTACTGATCTTCGATTTCTCAGTGGGCCTACCCAGTCTTGGCCAAGGGACACGATAGGATCGTGCCGTGGCGCGACCAGAAAGGCAGCGCAAGTCGCACGCACCAAAGGCTCTGAAATCTCGGTCCAGATCGAGGAAAGGCCACAAGAGCTGAGAGGGGTAAAATGGACTTGTCCCTTCTTAATACTGATTCTACGCTCCAACAGTCCGTGAATTTGCAGCTTGTCCCGATTCCTGACCATCCAATCATCTCTACCAATCATCAACAGACAACAGGGATACCATACCACCAATGCATCATCCATAGATCGTGTGTATGTGCCGTACGGTGTCTCGCAGCAAATATTGATCTGTACATTGTTTTCTTGTAGCATATATAAATATACTCCTTGTATTAACGCATTCGGCTCATTCTTTTGGTTTTGTACTTGAAGTCCACAATGGATAGCTTACTCATTTGGACTGAAAAAATATGATTTATAATTAAAATTACACTGTAACTGATGTTAGCTTATTTGGTATAATTAAATTTAAAAAATTTTAAAAATAAAAAATAGGTTAGTCCATTACAGACAATGCAAACGAATACAGGAAAAAAGAACCAGCAAAAAAAGCTCAAAAAAAACCAAAAGATCAGAAAAAGACAAAATTTAAGAATAGTAAAAATTAGTCACAAACCAAAAGCTGAAGCTAAAATAAGCGAGGTCTTAAGAATGGAAATATAAAGGTCAAAGCATAGAACTGTGACTGGATTAGAGAAACTTGAGATGGCTGGAAAATGACTACTGGGTCTCCCTGCAGAGTGCACACATGTGATCCACAAAATGAAAATTACAGTGGGGTATACGCGCGCGCACACACATATATATCAACTGAAAGAAATGGAATGGCAATGGCTCATAGGATTAGTTTTTGTAATTTTTTATATTTAAACAGAAATGTTGTAGGTCCAACCAAGGATTCCTCCTAAACAAAAGGTTAACACAGCCCTCAAATTCCTTCGGTATAAATAAATAAACAGAACCCTCATACGGAATCAGCATGAAAAAAGATTATAAACCAATCATTGAAGAACAACTTACGGCATACATATTGGGCATTATTTTTAAATGCTTGTTCATATATTGGGCAAGTTTAATAGTGAGCATAACTTCTCTACAATTATAGTAGATAAAAAAACCCTGACTAAAGCAGTACTATCAGCATCAGTTGCTACGGGACTTCACATGATCCTAATTAGCAGAACATTAACCACTATAACACATACATTGTGAAGATAATACAGGTGACAGAGTTACAGACACACACCTTACACTATTCTCCCTGAGGAACATTAAACACAAATCAGCAAGTAGCAGCTAGAAGAGCCGCACCCCATCACCTGACCATTGCTTTGAACAACTGCTGAATCTGTGACTGCACATCCTCAGGTCGCATATATGACTCCCTTCCCGCCCCTGTTGCCTTCAACATCTCAACTATATCCCTGTAGGCTGGAATGACGAGATCCTCCAATAAAATGCTCAAATCCACTGCTTGCTGCTTCTCCACCAATACCCACCGTGACTGCAACTGGCAAACTGCTTCCACAAAGTCATTGAAATGGCTCAGCTTCTCCATCATAACATTAGCATTGCTATCAAACCTGTTGTCTACCTCAAGTATCATGACAGCCTTCCTCCAGGTAGCCTGTCTATATTCCAAAACCCATTGCGAACCTTTGTAGATATTACCCCGGTCCAATCCTCACCCAGCAAGACCTTAAGCTCACAACCATTGACTTTCTTGATTATATAGATCCCATTCTTAATTAGAAACACACAACTGCGAGGGACATGACGATAAACCTTGGATTTGGACTCAAGATTCTCCATGAGCAGTGAGCACATCCACGATCCAAGCAAAGCGGACCGCCAGTGATGATGTTGGACGGTCAGGGTCTACTGGGCATGTTTCAGCATAACCAAACTCCAACAACATCACTTGTTCCAAAGTATGGCGAGATTCACATGCTGCCATAAGGTAGTTCATTACATACCTTGTTATTGGATGCACTCCACCATCTGGTAGAGAAGACTCACTTGGATCACAGCGAATCGAATTCTCTGGAGCCATAAAGATGCCCTTAATTGACAATCCAAGGCACTCGCAAAGAGTAGCTACCTCATGATCGAAGGTTTCATCAAGGACAGGAAGTATATCACTTACAGCATCACACATGTCAACTATGTGGAAGAGACACTCCGGATTCTGTCCATCAGCAGCAATAAACTTGGCAAAGGACAGGAGTTGAAGAATTGGCTCACACGCAGTGGCAAAGGCAAGGCCATTGTAGGATGTGAGGCCCTCAAAAATGCAATCACATAAGTGGCGTTCGCTTGGGATTAAGATGTGGAACACACCACGGATTGCAGGGATCCAGAGCATGATCTGAGTCTCAAGTTCTTCCCATGATGCTGACTGGAAGGTCTCTGCCAAGTGAGCATGAACCCCAAGGCGGGCAATGCTCTCATTAATGAAGTTGTGGCGTGCAGCAGCATAGTTCTGAGCACATGCATCACCAAAACCAGCAGCAACCATCCTTCTTGCAATCCGGTTTGCCTCAAAAATCACACCCTCTGATAAGGTATCAACGATGATGTCAAAGCTTCTAACCGGCAGTGCTACAAGGGTGTGGCTCTCATCATCATTATGGCTTTTCTTGATATTGAGGTGACCACTGTTGGCATGGAAACCAGAAGTATCAATCAGGTGATGGAATTCATCTCCAAGCCTTGAGGCACAACGCTCTAGAAGATGATCATGTAAGAGATATATGTATAGTTTGTTATTCCCCATTGTTATGAGGGGTTCTTTGCATATTTACCACATGTACTTTGTGTATATATTCCGGCCCATTGGCCTCATATGAATACAAGCGCTATTCATAACATGGTATCAGAGCCAAAACTAGGGTTTTGGCTTACCTAGGTTCCGCGCGCGTCGTCGGCCTCCGCGCCGCCGCCTCCGCCTCCGCCGCCGCCCGCCTCCCGCCGTCGCGCCTCCTGCCTCTCGCGCCTCCTCGCGCCGCCGCGCGCGTGCCGCCGCGCCGCCGTCGCCGACTCCTGCCGCCGACTCCCTCGTCGTCGTCGCCGCCGCCGACTCCCTGCCGACGGCCCGCCGACTCCGCCTTCCGCCGGTGACCGCTCGCCCGGCCTCGGCTCGGTGTCTCGCGCCGCCTCCGCTTTGGCGCCCGCCCGCCGCCGCCTTCCGCCAGCGGGCCGCTTCGCCGGCCTCGGCTCGGCGTCTCGCTGGCCTCACTTTGGCTGCCGCGCGGCGACGCCGCCCGGCGCCGCTTCGCCGGCGCCGCTGCGCGCGCGCCGCGCTTTTCCGCTCACGCTCGTGTCCGCCGCCGCCGCCGCTGCGCGCGCCGCCGCCGCCGTCGCGCGCGCGCGCGCGGCAACCCTAACCGCGTCGCGCGCGTGCGTGAGTAACGGGCGAGGCCCGCTTGAGTTTCTAACCGAGCGGAAGGAAAAGAAAAAAAGAAAAAAAGAAAAAGAAAGAAAAAAAGGGAAAAAAAAAAAAACGTTGTTCTAACCGCGCGCCGCCCGGCGCCGCTGTTAGACTTCGTTGTCTTGGTCGCCACGCCGCCCGGCCGCTACCAATGGGCACCGCTTCTCCTCTCGCTGCGGTGATCTTTGATGGTGTTAATTACACCGACTTGTGTCTCATGCGCATTCACATGCGTGGTCTTCGCCTCGGGCGTCCTCTCTCGCGATGTCACCGCCCGCTTGCCCTATTCCTCCGACGAGCCTCGCTGTTGTATTGCCTCCGGCACCGATAAGGCTGGCGATGATGAAGCCGATGATAAAGCCGCCTCGCCTACCATGAGGCTCGATTCCTACAAGGATCGTCGGCCGTCTACACTCGGTGGTACGATGACGACGCTCGGCTGCTGCTTCTTCATCGCCGTGTCCACCTCGATTTTCTTACGAGGTTGTGGGACTCTTCGGCTTTCGGATGTGGACTCATCTTCGCCGGCGCTCACGAGCCCTCCGTGATGCCTCGCACTGCCCGTGGTCCGTCGTGAGCACTCTCTTCGGCAGGCGATGCTATCGTTGGCGCTTTACGCTCGAGTTCTCGCATCGGCGTCGCTTGGACTCACTTCGCTTCTTGCCGCCGCCGTGTCCCGTCTTTGCTCGATGTACGTCTTGACGAGTTTCAGCGGGTTTACGAGTTCCTTACTCGCCTTCGCCCCGAAGTTCGAGCAAAGGCGTGCCCGGCTCCTTGCACGCCACCCTCGTGTCACTCTCTGGAGGCTCTTACCGAGATACGCGCAGAGGAGACTCGTTTGAGTGGTGCTTTGTGCGATGCCACTCCCCTCGTGCTCGCCGCCGTCCGCTTTGCTACATCGCCTCCTCCAACGGCTACCACAGTGGTGGTGGCCGTCCACCGTCTGAGGTGGCCGTCCTCACTGCTTCCTATCGCGACAAGGATGGCCACACCGAGTCCCAATGCTACAAGAAGAAGCGGCATCTTTCACGCCGTTCTTCATCGGCACTAGTGCTTCTACGACGACGTCGCCTCGACTTCTTCAAAGCAGCTTCTCTCACCGAGCGGAGATAGCCGGACTTCGACGCCTACTTGCCGCCCGTGTTCTCCTCTACTGTGTTCTGCGAGTTCGCTCATCGACTCTTCGCACCGAGACCACCTCCTACACAATCAGTACCTCCCGTGGATTCTTGATTCGGAGCATCTTTTCACATGACTCCCGATCCTTCCACTCTGTCTTCTATTACACCTCTTGATTCTCCCGCGTTGTTCTTACTTGTTGATGGTACATCTCTTTCTGTCTCTCGTCGAGGATCTCTTAGCAACTCATCTTTTCATGTCCCTTCATTGCTCATGTTCCTCGCCTTACCTTGCGCCTTCTTTCTCTGGGGCAGACATCGACCTTGGTTATCGGGTCATTCTCGACTCGACTCTTGTTGTGTTCGGGATCGCCACACGGAGCTCGTTGGTTCTCGCCTCGCGCCGTGACTCACAGCGTCTCGGGAGCTTGACTCGCTTCACCTTCCTTCCGCCGCCACCATCGCCGCCGCCTCTCGCTTCGCCACTTCGTCTACCGGCTCTTTCCAGCGGTGGCATCACCGTCTTGGCCATCTGTGGATCCCGCCTGCCGCCCTTAGTTCGTCGTGGTCTTCGGGTCTGCTCTCGAGACGTGTCTTTAGATTGTCGGGTGTAAGTTAGGTAAACAGATCCAGCTTCCGAGATACACCTATATCTGCTTTGCCTCGCCCACCTGTCCCACTGAGTCTCCACATATTCCCTATGGCCTCTCCGCCAAGTTGTCGCCCCTGTGTCGTCTCCTCGACTCATGAGCTCCTCCCACTACATACCTTCTCCCTTCTCTTACACTCGCCGACCTCGTGTTGAGGATCTTCCGGATGAGCCATCTTCTTCGATGTTCCATCTTCTTCGATGCTCCATCTTCCCGGATGGGTCATCTTCTCCTCGCTATGCTCTCCGCGATCGCCCGATCGATTCGGCCTCCCCCTGCTTTGCCTTTGCCGGGCGCCGCTACTCGTGAGCCTGTCTCCCACCGGATGTCTTACTCACCCCGAGTGGCGCTTGCCATGGCCGAGAGATTGCGCCTCGAGCGTCGGGTACTTGGGATCTTGTTCCTTTTCCATCTCATCCCATCACATGTAAGTGGGTCTATAAGATTAAGACTCGCTCGATGGCTCTCTTGAGCGCTATAAGGCGCGTCTTGTTGCTCGTGGCTTCCAGCAGGAGCATGGTGTTGACTACGACGAGACTTTTGCTCCTGTGGCCCACATGACCACTGCTCGCACTCTTCTTTCGGTGGCGTCTGCTCGCCATCGGTCTGCTTTCACCTTGATGTCAAGAATGCCTTTCTTAATGGTGAGTTGCGTGAGAGGTCTACATGCATCCGCCACCGGGTATTCTGCTCTCGAGGGCATGGTCCGTCGCCTTCGCCGCTCTCTATGGCCTTAAGCAAGCCCTCGTGCTTGGTTTGAGCGCTTCTCCTCGTGGTCACTCTGCTTTGTTTTTCAGCTAGTGATCATGATCCTCGCTCTTTGTCCACACTTCGCCTCGTGGTCGGACTCTTCTTCTCCGTATGTTGATGATATGATCATTACGGAGATGATTCCGAGTACATTGCCTTTGTCAAGGCTCGTCTTAGTGAGCGATTCCTTATGTCGGATCTTAGTCCTCTTCGTTACTTCCTTGGGATTGAGGTTACTTCCACTCCGGATGGTTTCTTTATGTCCCAAGCGAAATATATTCAGGATCTTCTTGATCGTGCCTCTCTCATCGATCAGATCGTTGAGACTCCCATGGAGCTCAATGTTCACCTCCGACTCACCGATGGCGAGCCTCTTTACGATCCGACTCGCTATCGCCATCTTGTTGGGAGTCTTGTCTACCTTGTTTGTTACTCGTCCGGATATCACTTATCCAGTTCATATTCGAGTCGGTTTGTTTCAGCTCCCACTCAGTTCACTACACCCACCTTCTTCGAGTTCTGCGATACCTTCGTGGGACCATCTCTCGCCGTCTCTTCTTTCCACGCCCACCTGCATTCTTCAGCCTATTCGGATGCTACTTGGGCCGCGATCCTCCGATCGCGGTCTATCTCTCGCATCTTGTGTTTTTCTTGGTGGTTCTCTTATTGCCCGGAAGACGAAGAAACAGATCGCAGTGTCCCGCTCGAGTGCAGAGGTCGAGTTGCGAGCTATGGCTCTCTTGACAGAGAGATTACTTGGCTACGGTGGTTACTTGAGGATTTTGGTGTTTCGTCACTACACCGACCCTCTCTTGTCGATGATGATGCAGTGCTATCGGATTGCTCGTGATCCAGTGAAGCATGAGCTCACCAAGCATATTGGTGTTGATGCTTCTTTCATGAGGACTTGTGTGCATGATCAGGTGATTACTCTTCAGTATGTGCCTTCAGAGCTTCAGATAGCGGATTTCTTCACGAAGACCCAGACTCGAGCACAGCACCGCTTCTACCTCTCCAAACTCAGTGTTGTTGATCCACCATGAGTTTGAGGGGGGGTGTAAGAGATATATGTATAGTTTGTTATTCCCCATTGTTATGAAGGGTTCTTTGCATATTTACCACATGTACTTTGTGTATATATTCCGGCCCATTGGCCTCATATGAATACAAGCGCTATTCATAACAGATCAAAGCTCTCAAGGAGGGCATGGTCCGGTGAGGAGTTGTCGAGGCTGTGAATGGTGGAAGTGAGTTCATCCACAGCTTCTAGGAAGGCATCAGCATCATCAGAGCTGGTCCAGAGGGACCGATCCAAGCTAAGGAACTGGGAAATCAGATCATTGAGTGCTTGCAGAGCATCCTCCATGCCAGTCATCAATGTTAGGAATAACCAGTCTTAGCTCTTCAGATCTATAACTTTGTGAATATATGGACCTCCTGAGTCTTGAGTCCTCAATGCAAGCAAGAGAGGAGGATGGTGGAATCCAGTCCAATCATCTGCAGCTGACAAAATTGACTAGTTCAAACACTTCATAATTCATACTTAACAAGTTAAACATTCGGACAAATGAGATTGCGAAACATACCTCAGTGAAGGCTAATTCTGATATTGAGGATCTCTTTGAGTTCTTGAAGTTCTAAAATAGTGGACAATCTTAGCGGACCACCATTCATGAGGGGCAAGGAGTTGTGCATATGTGGACAAAGGCAGAGCAGAATCCAGCAGTTTCATTGAAGATTATACTTACAAAGCAGTATTTCCTGGCAATTGTACCTTTTTGACTTCTCTTTAAACTGCAATAGCAAGTTATTGATTTAACAAATAACACTGCAAGTTATTGAAAACTAAAAGGACAAGCTTTGACTAACAGCACATAAGTATAAAAACTATGAGCAGATTCGCTACCGATATGGGTAGCTACCATCCTTTACAAGACGTACATGACGCACTGTTCCAAAATTTGAGACAAATTTCAGGGATGTGCTACATACCTGCAAAAGATTACGATCAAATCCATCCATAGTTGCAGTAACCAAAGAAAGACTAGTGCACATATATATTTATAAATTGTGTGAACTGTTGTCTTTTTTTTCGTTATCTCAATTAGCTATTGAACTCTTGAAATTTGCAGGTATGTACTATATATTGGCACCTGTGTATCTATAATTTTTCCACATTTTGGATGTAGTACATGCAATGCGTAATGCAATTCATGTAATTGGGGATAGCTACCAAAGTACCAATATGTGCAGCAGGCCACTTTCCATAGATAGTCAATTTACAGGTGATCAAACATGCCCAACATGTAGTTACAGAAGACAGGGATAAGCGTTTGCTACATGCTTGGCTGCTCCATACTGCCTCAGCCTCACCCAGAAACATTATTAATTATTTCCACGAGACCACGAGAATCCTAAAATTCTACATTTGAACAAGGAACCTCAGTCAACCTTGGATTATGCCTGCTGTATTCCCGCAGTTCTTCCTTATCTTCCTTCAACAGTATTAACAAAACTGAATTGTCAAAAGTTGCCCTAAGAAACAAAATTCCTAATTGTAGCCTCGTCCATAACACATTTTTGTTAACAACTTTATAACAGAGTTTATTTATATTGAAGATCATATATCACTGTAAGCATAATACAAGAGAAATATAAAGAGAGAGCAGACTAGATTGCCATGCTTTCTATGGTAGGGCTCTTAATTATCCTAAGAGTTAGGTCATAAACAATATCACAATAGCAAAAGACTAATGTATCTGAAATCTAGATAGATGCTTCTCCTTCATCACTTGAGCACATACGCTGATTTTGAAAGGTGACTCGACAAATATTTGAAATACACACAATCAGCACAATTGATTTGTGATAAATGAAGGAGCAATTAAGCTAAAAAGGAACTGATAATATGGCAAATAAGATTTACCATTATCAATTAATACAGAAACACCTACAACAATTTACACAGTTGGAGAAGCCCATGATTTGCTCGTCAAATATAAAGCCCAGCATTATGGCATAACACCATCAAACCCAGAATGTCACCATTGCCACTGCTCAGATATCTGCCATAATAGTAATGACACCAAAATCACAGCTATAGCAGCATAACATGCTATAACTAACTAATCACTTGGCCACTCCTTCAAACAAATGTTGGATGCATGCCTCAACATCCTCTGGGGTATGCTTGATGAACAAGTCCCTCGCAGCTTCTGGAGATGATCTCAACCTCGCAATTAAGCCCGCATATGCAGCCATCACGGAATCTGCTATTGCTGCCCTGACATCCGCACGCAGCTGCTCATCTACGATCACCCATTCTGACTGCACCGCACAAATCTCCTCCAAGTAGCTGTTGAACATCCGCAGTTTTTGCAGCATGGCCTTTGCAGGGAGACTACCAATGCCAGGACCTCCTGTCTGCAGCACTAACAGGACCTTTGCCCAAGCCCCACGCTGGTACTCCATACTCCACCGGCGAACTCTACTCATGATTTGCTTCATCCACTCATCACCAAGCAAAACCCCAAGCTCACTGTCATTCACCTTGTGAATAATGTACTTGCCATTATTCATCAAGAAGATGGAAGCAAGCGGCGGGTCCCTATATATCTTAGACTTGGTTTCCAAATTTTTGTGAAGCACATCCATGATCCACGCAATGTGCACGGCGAGTGATGAAGTGGGGCGATCAGGATCAACAGAAATAACAGCCCCACCAACAGCACCCAAGTCAGCTTCCATCACCTCTTCCAGTGTCTGCCTTGATCCACATGCAGCTCGGAGATAGTTCATGACATACCGAGTGATTGGGTGTATGCCACCACCGGGCACAGCAACACGGGCTGGGTCCCGGCGGATGAGATTTTCCAGCTCCATGAATATACCTTTGATAGAGGAACCAAGGGTGTTGCATACTGCGGAAACTTCAGCTCGAAGCGCTGCAGAGTAGGGATCAGAGAAGACAGGGTCGAGGTCAGGGAGGAGGTCACGCACTGCCTCGTACATGTCGATGACACGGAAGAGGCGTTCTGGCGCGCGGCTGGCTGCAGCAACTGCGTCGCCGAACGAGATAAGCTGCAGCGCCTGGGTGCGAACTGCGGCAACAAAGGCGATGTCGCCATAGGGCGCGAGGCCGTCGAAGACACGGTCGCAGAGGCGGCGCTCGCTGGGGATCAGGATGCGGAACACCATCTTGAAGGCCGGGATCCATCGAGCAATGTCGAACTCGAGCTCCTCCCACGGTAAGGAGTGGACCTCGTCGACAGTGCGGGAACGGATGCCGAGGCGTGCGACGCTCTCGTCGATAAATCCGCGGCGCGCGGCCGCGTAGGCTTCGGCGCACTCGCGGCCGAAGCCCGCGTCCACCATCCTCCGTGCGATCTGGTGCACGTCGGAGACCGACCCCGGCGGGAGAGCGTCGATGACCACGTCGAAGTCCGAGACTGGCTTGGCTATTGGAATTGGCTCGTCGCCGTAGCCGTCGTCCGCGCCGTAGTCCTCTTCCTCGCTCTCGTCAGACCCGAACCCCCCGGGCGCCGCCGGCGCCGCGTCGTCCGGGCGCTCGATGAGCGCCCGGAATTCGTCCTCCAGCCGGGCCATGCACCGGCTCAGCAGCTCGTCGGCGCGGTCGAGTAGCCCGCGGTTGGTCCCGGCCGCGTCCAGCTCCTGCACGGTGCCGACGAGGTCGTCCACCGCCTCCAGGAACGCGTCCGCGTCCGCGGAGTCGGCCCATATCAGCCTATCCATGGTCACGAACTGCGAGATCTGCCGGTCCAGCGTGCGCACGGTCCGCTCCAGCGACGTCACCGGCGGCATCGCCGCCGCGGCCGAGGGCACCGCGGGCGGGGGCGGCAGCGGCGGCGAGGCTGGCATCGAGTGCTCCCCAGCCCCTCCTCCGGCCGCCGCCGCGGAGCGCGTGGCGTAGAGCTTGTCGAGCGAGAGGCGACCGTCGTAGTTGGAAAATACCTTCAGTATGTCCTCCGTCATCGTGTCGGTGCGGCCCAGGGTATTGACGATGTGCTGCACCGTGGCGAGCAGCTTCTCCTCGCCGTCCTCCGCCATCGGCTACGCGAGGAACCCGTCCGCAAAAGAAGCCCCTCCCGGCGACCCGCGTGTGGTTCGGGCTAGGGTTTGGCGCTCACGCCGTGCCGTGCGGCCGTTGAGCTCCTTGGAGTGGTTGCGGGGGGTGGACGCGGTCGTGGTCTGGCGGGGACAGCGACAACGCATGGACTAGCCGCTCAGCGCTCACTGGTTGGCCTTGGACTTGACTGGAGCGGCACCGTTGGAGTAAATCGTAATTGTAGCGCCTGCGCCGGGTTCAGAAACTTACCGTCCACAATGGTAAAGTGCCGGGGGTAATTCGCGGCGGGCGGTGGATGGGAGGCCGGATTGGCCGGGTGGACGGTCGGATGAAGTCGTCGGGGGTGGGGGGCGTGGCAAACAAGGAGTAAAAACTGCGGTGACCTCGGGACAGGAGAAAGAAACGAAGACGAAGACTGTGTAGTGGATTGGCGGGTGGGGAAAGCATAAATGCAGACAGCAACGCTGCTCGGGCCACTGACAGGTCGGGCCAAATGCAAGGTAGTGAGTGTCCAGGTCCGGCTAATATGAGCCGACGTCAGTATCTTAAGAATAGGAGTATCATTACTATTATAGCAAAATAAGTTGATGGTTGTACATCTATTTTTTCAACCGTTTTATTTTCTTAATTTCTTACTATTTTTTATTTTTTAATCGATCAGAGTAACTTTTTTCTATAGCACAATTCTCTGTATATTTAATGAGTTCCGTCACAACACATTGATACATAACTAGTAGCTCAAAATTATGAGTTGCTCGGTGGTAGCACGTTCGTTCTCTTCACACAAAGCCACCAGCAAACCAACATGTCACAGCAGGACCATCCTCCCACCTCTACCCTTCCTCTTTCCACGGATTGCACCATGCACAAAAAATCGGTCCTAAAAACTAGAGAAAACCACATTGATTGGTCGCTCCTTTCTAACCGCTACCACGATGCATCTCCTCTCAAAGGGCTCCACCTACCTCCTCTTCGACCGCGCCACCCTCGCCACCATTACCATCCCTAGCTCGCTCCTCTCCCGCTCTGTTTCTACCTCTCCCACGCCGCCACCACTGCCGATCCACTAGCCTGTCGTCCTTGTGTCTTCCCTATCTCCTCCCCCGATGCACCCGCTATCACTGCTCCCTCCTACCTTCCGCACTATTGTCGCCACCCTTGGGTAGCCGTGTGCCCTAGGTCACCGTACATCCCGCCGTCACCATGAGCTCAACCAGTTTACTAATTCTGCCCCTACCTCTCTATCTCCCCTCCTTCCTTGGACCCCGTAGCGGAGAGGGAGAAGAGGGCGGTGTGGCGGCACCATGTACGGGACAGTTGGATTTGACCCCCCCCCCCCCCAGTAAGTTTAAGTTCTATTAAGTTAGTTTTAGTGATAATGATAAATGTAATTATGAGACTAACTTGTTTATTAATTATGATATTGCCTAGTCTTATTTGGATATAATTAATGACAAAATGTAATTGTGAGACTAACTTGTTTATTGATTATAATATTATTTAGCCTCATTTGAATGAAAAGGTGAAAAAAATAGAGGTATGCATTCGACATCACATTCGTATATTTTATTGCATTACTCAGATCTAAAATATATATTGAACTCCATCAATAGTTTAACTTGAATATGTGCATATGTTTTTGTTGTGGTTACAGACCAAACAGGCCCTCCACATGGCCTTAGACATCGCGTCTACGTCCGCATGGCGGGCCATGGAGGCTCTGAACCAGGCCCTCCGAGATTTGTGCGTTAATGTACCGGACACTACGCACAGTCCGGAGAACTTGATGGAGACGCTCGAGCTAATCCAAGAAGGGGCGAGCGTTGCTCTCCGCGGTGCCAGAACCTTTGGCGAACACTGCGGCTATGTTGGCGCGTGCCTTGCCCTCGCCATGCTTCATACTCATGGGTGCCGACACACCCATGCACTGGTGAATCCGCAGCTAGATCTTCCAGGCCGGCCGGAGGTGATGGTGGACGTTGTTCGCTTCATCGGGCCTAGCCTGCAGAACTTCCATCGGCGAATCTGGGATCGCTTTGGGGAGGACGCGGCGAAAGCTGCCGTGTGGCAGACGCTGCATGGAGAAGAGGACCCTCTCCGCTAGCTTGAAGCGATCTTCCGAGGCCACAATGGCGGTACGAGCTCGCCGGGACCGCGCCAGGGTTGAGCGGTCGGTCGGGGAGGTCGGGGGGGCAAGGCACTGCTGCCCATGTTTGTAATCACGGAACCCCTTATGTTCACAATAAATCAAAGCAATACTTTGTTGTTAGCTTATACTCCGGAGGATGCGTGGGATCGACATCCACGTCTTGTTTATACTCCGAAGAGTACGCACGGAAGCAACGTCCGTGCGTGCACGAGATTCGTGTCTTGTTTATACTCTGTAGAGTGCGCAGGGAAAACATCCGCGTCTTAGTGCGCGCGGGGGCGTCCCCCTGCTGCGTCTTATTTAGAGTCCGTAGACTGGTGCGTGCGGAGGCGAACCTCGACGCTACGACTTGCTTTATAGTCCGGAGACTCGCGCGCGGAGGTGAACCTCGACGCTACGTCTTATTTAGAGTCCGTGGACTGGCGCGTGCGGAGGCGAACCTCGACGCTACGACTTCCTTTATAGTCCGGAGACTCGCGCGCGAGGTGAACCTCGACGCTACGCCTTATTTAGAGTCCGTGGATCGGCGCGCGAGGCGAACCTCGGCGACTTCCTTTATAGTCCGGAGACTCTCGCGTGCGGAGGTGAACCTCGACGCTACGTCTTATTTAGAGTCCGTGGACTGGCGCGTGCGGAGGCGAACCTCGACGCTACGACTTCCTTTATAGTCCGGAGACTCTCGCGTGCGGAGGTGAACCTCGACGCTACGTCTTATTTAGAGTCCGTGGACTTGAGGGGTAAGCAACTTTAGGAATGGCAAGCTTTATTGAACTCCCGTTTGCGCGGGTGAGCATCGTGCAACAAACGATTGGTGCCGCTACGCTTGCCGTGCTGCTGCTAGGCGTAATATCGCCGCAACCTATCGGCGTTCCATGTGTGACGGAGAGTCTGTCCCTCGAGCGTGGCAAGACGGTATGCCCCCTTCTGTAACGCTTCTAGGACAATGAAGGGACCCTCCCACTTGGACTCTAGCTTGCCCACGGTCTCCGCGTGGAGCGCCACTCTGAGGACGAGGTCCCCGGGCTTGAACGTTCGTGGATATACAGAGCGGTCCCGAGTGCGCACTGTCTATCTTGCGTACTTCTCAGCATGTTGGGTCGCACTCGCCCGCACCCCATCAAGGAGATCCAAGGACACACGGCGCTCTTCATCCGGTGTTTGGACGAGGACCCTCCGCGAGCTAGCCTTGAAGAGGAGCTTAAAGGGCGTGAACCCCGTCGGGCGCGTTGCTGTTGTGCGGAGGGACCAGAGGACGCTGTGAAGCTCGCTCGGCCACTTGCCCTTTGGCAGCCCGACCAGACACTTTTTTATGGCGGCTGAGATAGCGCCGTTCGCCCTCTCCACCGCTCCGTTAGACTGGGGGTGCCCCACCGAGGCGAACCGGAGCGTGATGCCCATGCCATCGCAATACTCTTTAAACAGGGTGGCGTCGAACTGTAGGCCGTTGTCGACGGTGAGCTCCTCGGCACGCCGGCAAAGATACGATGTTCGCCAGAGGAAGCGCCGCATGGTCGCCGAGGTTATTTTGGCGAGGCAACCGCCTCGCCATCCGGAAAAATACTCAGTACGACCACCACAAATCGCAGTCCCCGGGGCTCGGGAAGTGGTCCTACTATGTCGATGCCCAGCGTGCCAACGCCACACTAGGGGATAGGATTGAGGTGCGTCGGGGCTGCGGATGATGCGCCCCATCCATCGGCATCCTCGCACCGCCAAGCCACGAGGTCCCGGGCGCCGGCGATGGCGCTTGCCGATAAAGCCTTGCTCGAACGCCTTGCCGACTGAGACATCGGCGCCAGTGAGATCCGCACACACCGCGTGGATGTCCGCTAGAGATTTCTCCTTCCTCGCCGAGAGGCATCGCAAGAGTGGTGTGCAAACCCCTTTTTGTAGAGTGTCTCTTCAACACTGGAAGGACTCGCGCGCGTCTTTGACGCCGTAATCGGCGGATCCTCCGGCTCGCGATGCCTCGTAGGAAATTAAAGATGGGCTCCACCACGCCTGTGGGATGATGTGGTGTCTGACGGCGCGTCCGGCTATCTTGCGCGATGGCGCTGCAGCAACACTTTGTAGAACGCCCCATCGGGGTAATAGCTTCTTGGTCGCCGCCTTCACGAGGACGCCGGCTTGCTCATTCTCCGCCGAGGATGGCCTTGACCGTTACGC
Source organism: Dendrocalamus sinicus (assembly GCA_036346575.1). Lineage (NCBI taxonomy): Eukaryota > Viridiplantae > Streptophyta > Magnoliopsida > Poales > Poaceae > Dendrocalamus > Dendrocalamus sinicus. The sequence continues at coordinate 52,670,065 of CM070642.1, forward strand.
CCGAAGTGCCGCTCCCTTGCTCTAACAAATGCGAGGTACTTGGCCACTCGTGTCCTGGCTTGATAAGATTTGTCGACATGGCCCACCACTGCACGCGATTCCGTGCGGACAAGCACTCGCCGCGCCCCATTGCCTTGAGTTTTGTCAGTCAAGAGCGGCGCCTCATACTGGTGTATTGTTGGTAGCGGGAAAGCAAGGCGCGCGAATACAAAGAGCGCCGCCCACGGTGTGACAATTACCGCGCTTACACTGCGCTGCAGCGCCGTAGGCTCCGCCGATGGTGAGCGCCCGCACCGGTCGATGTTTTTCGGGCGAGCCGAGCCGACGGGTCCATTCTCGCGAGGAAGTCGGCGAGAACTTGGGATTTGATCACCGTCCACGAGGTGTAGGACAGGAGAACGGGCAAGCTCGGCACCATTTGCCGATGCGCCCGTGGACTCCTTGTTGTGTAACATCTCCGCCAGGAAAGGAGGAAGGCACCGTGATCGGGTGGGCGAGAAAATAGTACCGAGTTTTCTCGAGGCCATGATCAGCGCGTGGCGAAGCTTCTCAAGCTCCGTGTACCTCGCCTTGGCGCCTGGAGGGCTTCGGAGACAAAGTACACGGTTGTCGTGGTGGCGCCTTCCTCTAAAACCAGACGGCGCCGACCAGAATCGACGCGCCAGTAAAGCAGAGGGGAGCCTCGTGCCGGGCGACCAGGTGGGAGGCTTGCCGATGCTTTTGAGCTCGTTGAAAGCCTTCGCGCAATCGTTGTCCCAAATAAATCCATCACATCCGTGGAGTGTCTTGAAGAACGGCAAGCCCGCCCGCCGCCCTAGATAGGAAGCGACTTAGGGCTGCCATACGCCCGCCACCTCTGGACCTCCTCGTCGCTTTGGGTGGCTCCATACCCAAGATGGCATCGACCTTGCCGGATTCGCCGATACCCGGCCGGATACGAGGAAGCCTAGAGTTTGCCCGCCAGTATCCAAGACGCATTTGTCGGGGTTGAGCTTGATGCCGCCTTTCTTAGGTTGTCAAAGGTCTCCCGGAGGTCCCGACCGCAGCCGCGAGGTGCCGAAGTTTTGACTACCACGCCATCGACGAGGCCTCCACGCTCCTCCCGAGCCGAGCGCAAGGCAAGCGCAACGAGACGAGTGAAGGTAGCGCCGCGTTCTTCAAGCCGGCGGGCATTCGACAAAGCGAAAGTCCCAATCGGTGTGATGAAACCGTTTTCCTCGCCGCCTTCGCCATGTAGACCGATGGTAGCTCGAATAGGCGCCCAGAAACTCATTAGCTCACACCGGCGGTGGCATCGACTAGCCGATCGATGCGCGGCAAAGGGTAATTGTCCTTTGGACACGCCTTGTTGAGTGCCGTGAAGTCGATGCACATACGCCAGGCCCCGCTGGCCTTCTTGACTAATACTATGTTAGCAAGCCACTCTGGATGGTGGACCTCGCGAATGACCCCTGCCCGGAGAAGCTTCGCCACCTCTGCCTTGGCCGCCTGCTGCCGGTCCATCGACATGCGCCGCAACTTTTGCTTGACCGGCTTGGCGTCGGGGCGGACCGCCAAGCGGTGTTCGATTACCGCTCGATTAACGCCCTTGAGGTCCTCAGGAGACCATGCGAAAATGTCGGCGTTGTTTTGAAGCACTTGGAGCAGATCTCGTTCGACCTCCGGGGGGAGCCCCTCTCCGATGGACACAACCGCCCTCCGCTCGAGCGGCATCTTCTTGACTCCGCCCTCGGGCCGAGGCTTGGGCGTCCACCCGGGAGCGGAGGGCCCGTCGCCAAGGACGCCGGAGAGGGCATGCACCGGGCGATGGGGACTCGCCCGCCACCTCTGCCGCCAGCAGTCTTGGTCACCAAGACGGTGATGACGCCCGACCGGAAGCTTCATACACAGAAAGGCGGGGTGCGAGATTGACTCGAAAGAGTTGATGGCAGGCCACCCCAATATGACGTTGTACGGGTACGGGATGTCCACGACGTCGAAGATGACGTGCTCGGTCCGGATGTTGCCCTTGTTACCCTCCTGGCGGAACGTGACCGGGAGGGACACGTGCCCTAGCGCCTGCAGCGGTTGGCCTCCGAAGCCTTGAAGTGGAGCTCCAGGCTACTCTAGCCGGCTGCGGGGGATTCCCATGCGGTCGAGGGCCCCTGCGATCAGAACGTTCGCGGAGCTTCCCCCGTCAACAAAGACGCGCCTGACATCGCAGCGTGCTATGTGGGCCTGGATGACCAAAGGGTCTTGGTGAGGATACTCCACTCCCCTGGCGTCATTTAGGTCGAAGGTGATGTTACAGGGCGGCATCCACAAGTGCGGCTGCTCCAAGGGGGCCCGAGGCAGGGACCCTCCGGTGACGCTACGCGCGCGCCGGTGTGTCCTCTCCGGTGGCGCCGCGGGGTTATCCGCGGATGACGCCCCGAGCCGGCAAGGGGCGTGAGGGGCGGCTCGATTCGGCCGCTGCACGCCGCAGCTTTCATGACCGCAGCCGCACGCCCGCGCGGTGATCGTTATGTCGTGCACCTCGCACCACTTGCCGTAGTCCAAAGGCTCTTGTTCGCGCGGCGCTCGTCGAACCAGTCCGGCTTCTCGTCCTCGGCCCCCTCCACACCGGATGGGGGCCGGTCCTCGAAGGACGCTCCTGATGCCGAGGCCATGATGGGCCCTTTGCTGCCTACGCTGGTGACGCCGAGGCTTGTGCTTGCCCTGAGCGAACCTTCTGCTCTGTGCCGCCGCTCCCGGGAGTGTCCTCCCTAGGTTGTCGACCACGGGCCCGCTCCGGGGAACTGCCAGCTTCCTCGAGCAGCGGGCCCTTGGCGGGGGCAAGGTCAGGGGTGGGGGTACTGCATCACCGCGCTTCTTCCTCGGTTCGCGTGTATCCGTACATTGCGTCGAAGAGCTCCTCGATTGCCGCCTCACATACGCCTGCTGGCCACCTGAGTTCGTCTCGCCTTTGTCTGGCTCGATGATACTGGGTAACTTGAAGTCTTCGGGCCACTCCACTCGCTGTAGTCTTGCCGAAAGCGGAGACTCCAGATCGGCACGCCGCGACGGTAGGCAGCTTGATGCGGGCGCCACGGTACTGCGCCTCGCTGGATGGACTCAGCGACGACCGGGCGTGGCTTGCTGGCTCCGAGCCTCTTGCATATTTTGGACAGCTCCGCGGAGATCCCCTAGCTCCCGCTGGAGTGCGCGGAGGGTTGCCAGGAGGGCGCCTTCCATCGCAGATGCCGTCGGGGCCGTCGGCGCGCCAAGCGGATGGATCGGCGCGGGGGTGGTCGCCTCGCGAGATCCCGCCCGTCGGTTGCCCCGTCGCGCTTCTCGCCATCGGCGATCCGCGCGGCCGGTGGCGTCGCGGCGAAGGTGGCGGAGTAGACGCCGTCGCGTTGGTGGGGTCGGTTGTCGCCGCCGCGGTGGCGGGTCGGTTGCCGCCGCCGCGGCGAACGCCGACGCCGCGCCGCGCGATACCGACGCCGAGGCCCCGTGTTCACGCGTCACCCGACCGACCGCCTTCCTTCCCTTCACCGCCGTCGATAAAGCTTTTTCGTTGCCGTCTTCTTCTTCGATCTTCAGCTTGTCCTCGCCCTCCCACTGACGGCGCCAATCTGTTGTGGTTCTGCATCAAAGAGAGAGAGATGGTAGTGGGAATGGGAGGATGTGTCGTGTCTTCCCTCATCCCGATATATATATTCATGCGGGTATACTTTTACAATCGTGCCCTTACATCCAGATATCCCTCCTAGGGGTATTTGAGTCATTGCACATGTTCTACTCTGGTCTTTATAGTCTTCTATCAGGCCTGCTGGGTTTAGGTGGGGGCCACCCCTACAACAGTTTTCATTATACATTCTTGTATGCATATATTTAGGGGAGTTCACTCTATATTTTGTGTTTTCATTAAGTGTTGATCCATATTTCCCTTTCAACATATATTAGGATCTATACTTTGAAACGTATCCTTTGAGTATATAGAACTTGTGTAGTTCATATATATTTATGATTGATTTAAATTAAATCAATTATAATCAGGTTATCATCAATCATCAAAGGAAATTATTGAAGAATCTAGTTCCTCCATTATGTGTAAATAGTTGGATAATTAACAACAATCGGATAAGTAAGTTTTGATAGCAATTAATTTCAAAGACAAACACTCACATTCAAATGAGTTAATCGCTTAAGAAGCTTATCATAGAGCATACAATTCTTGTGTACATGTTTCATACTCACAAATCATTTTCTATCTCATTATTTGTTGAGATTATCAAGAATTACCAAAAAGGAAATATTGTAAAATCTAGTCCTTCCATTATGAGTTAATGATGAAGTTTTTTGTAATTAATGGTAATTAACTTGTGGACTAACATTTTTCATAAGTTGTATGAATAGATTAGGTTCCACAAATGAAGATAACTTGAAATTACTTCATATGTTGAAAATTATTAAGTCAAGATATGGAATGGAAGATAGCTTCATGAATTGAAAGCCATTAAGAAGAGGATGGATCATGAGTTGATCATGTCCAAGAGGAGTTGATCAAGATCCTAAAAAAAGTGATGCATTATGTATTGATGCACATCAAGATTCCAAAAGAGGAGTGTCAGACCCAGATTTTACAATCCGGAATCTACTGTGTTTAACTGCACTATTCCCTGGATTAGTAGATATTGCACGCAGTTACAGTTCTAAATATCAAAGTACATATCATGCGGAAACGTTAATATAATAGTAAACTTACTCATGGGCCGATTGGGCCGAAATCAATAAATTGCAGTAGCGGAAGAACGAAGCACACAAGTGGGACCTTCAGGACATGCCCACAGGCAGCCAACTGGAGGTTCGCGACCTAGTTCTTGACATCTTCATCCTCTTCGCCATCGTGATCCAAAAGTATTATTGAGGCGTAGTGATCCGATTCCTACTTCTGAATTTGTCGCAAAAGCGAGCGTAAGCACCCCGACCCCGTGCTCCGCGAGCCAACACACAGAATGTCATATTTAACATGTATGGCTAATCAAAGGAAGGTTGGGGCTCATTTTATTTTTGCGTAGAGTGCTTTTGAAAACAATTACTTAAAATTTCCTAAGACCTAGCATTTTGAACAAAAGCATAATGTTCAAGAATATGCAATAATAACAGCGATCCAGATTCCATCCACCGTTACATGGCATCTGCACCATATAACAATACCTTCAGCGTTATAGCCGCTTAACTTACCACTGGGACGACACCCAGGACAATTCCGAACTAGGCGGTCCTTCGCCCTTCAAGTCTTTTCATACCTGGGCCAATATTTTAAAATGTAACTATATCCAATTAAGTTTCCATGTCCGCCCTTGACCGTGGGCACGGCTATTCGAATAGTTTTAGACTCGCAGAGTTTGTACACTTTCACCACAAGAGACAATCAACTCGTTGCCCCACACGATTCCTTAGACGTGTGGTTGAGCAGACTATCACGTTGACTTTTAAAGTATCTAGACCCTTTGTCATCTCACCTTATGGGAAACCGCCCACTTGCAAGGGTCCCATCTATGCGCGGATGTTTCCCCGACCACTACGCACCAGGGCTTCTACCTTCCCGCAACGTAGGACAGCTGGGAAACTTCACCCTCCACTGGTGTCCCTTCAGGCCCCCTTGCCATAGCGTAGCCCCTTCACCCCCTACCAGTGAGATGAGTCCAGAGTGTCGATAAATTTACTTAGCCAAATTGTACTTTACAGACTTGTGGTTGTACTGTTTTACACAGGAGGTTGTGACAAGATTCGGTCCTTAGTGGTATCTGGGCGATCTACCACTAACCCATTTTATGCATCCACTGCACCACACTCACACCTGCAAACCAATCCGCCCAGATATTTAAGCAAGTTGGGGATTTTGGGAGTATAAAATAATCATGTCCGAAATATACCAGTCATTCCCAACATGACTGCCCAAACCATTTTCTCATGTTTAAAAGCGACAATGATGTCTGGGGGTATTTCAGCGCCCCCTAAGTATCTATGCAAAACTAAGCATAGCATACAGCTAGGGACTTATTTTCAAAACATTACTATTAAAATTTTGCTAGGGCGACAAGGTTCACACATTGAATATTCCAAAGGAGAGGGTAATATTATTCAAGGTAAACAATGGCATATAACTAGAATATCAAATTTAGCATGTATTTGCATAAAAATATCAGCATGCAATTTGTTAATTTAAAACAAAGTAATTTGCATGAAATGTAGGTTCAACATGATCAAAGTATTGACTCGCCTTGGTCACAGTGGTCTGGTGCTTGCTTATCTGGAGCTTCTAGGGCTGCTGTCTCGAACTCTTCTTCTTGGGCCTCGTAAGCTATTTTAATCGTGCGCGAAAATTTGGATAAAAGAAAATATCAAATCAACAAAATATCACCAGAAATTCAAATGAACTCTAAAAATTATGATTTCAGTTTCATTGGATAGATCTTGATTTTAGATGAATTTAGAAATTTGTCTCATCCAATTTGGAGTTAAAATGAGAAAGTTATGATTATTTGAAGTTCTCAGATTGAATTAATTCCAGAAAATATGAAATATCTGACAGGTGGGACCCACTGGTTATTTTAATCTTTTAATCTTTTTATTATTTTCCATAATATGTGTATATGACATGTGGGACCCACCAGTCAGCAAGTCTTGTGGATCCCAGTGGCTGACATGTGGACCCACCGCCGGAACCATGCATGTGGTCGGTCACCGACAGTGGGCCTCCGCCTCGGCCCCACAGTCGATGGGCTGCCCCGACAGCGGGTCCGGCTGTCGGTGGGCTCATGGTCCCACAAATGGTGACAATCGGGGCCTATCTCACAACATGGAAAATAAAATGAAAACTCAACCTCAGCACGCGGAGCCAGGGGCTCGAACGCGCGCCGAGGGAGTCGGGGGAGAAGAGACGAGCGGTGTTAACCAAGTGAGCGGGGAGGCGTTGCCTACCCTATATGGATGATCAAGCCTTTTGAGCTAGCTCGCGGAGGGGTCGGGCAGAGGAAGAAGAAGACGGTGGCGCCGGCGGCGAGCGGTGGTCGGAGAGGTCCGGGGGCTTCGTGATATATAATCCCCGGGCGATGGTGAAGCTCCTGGTGATGTCGGCGGGGATGGAGGAGCACAGTGGCGAGTCGGCGGCGTGTGACAGCGGCGGTCCAAGGGGGCGGTCGATGCCGGCGAAGCTCACGCCAAGAGAGACCCGGTGAGGGAGGGGGTCAGCTTCGCCTGGCCTCCACGAAGCTCTGAGATCTAGGAATGGTTCGGGGGTGGCCGGAATCGGCGGTGGCTCGGTCGCCGGCCGCGAGGAAGACGAGGGCGCCGGCGGGGAATTGGAGCGATATGGCTTAATTGCTCTCAGGGGAGGAATGAAGGGAGTGTTGCGACGCCTCTTAGGTGCAGACTCAACGCTAACCCCGCTGACGGAAGAAGCGCAATCTTCTGCCCCTCGGAACATGGCTAGCTCTTCTTCTGCCCTCCGAAGCTTGTAGGCGAGGTAGCTCCACTCATCCATGGACATCTCATAAGCTCCATCCAAAGCCTGAGTGAGCTCTACCTGCTGCTTGAGCCAGGAGTCGTCTTCGGTCTCGGTGGATGCGTAGATGTTGCGTGAACTCGCCGGGTATCTGCGGGATAGTACCGAATGCGAGTCCTTGAGCTCGGGTGAATACATCTCTCTCAATCGTCGGATGGCCTCCGTGCTGCATCCCGGATACCAGCAAGGAAGGTGTCTCGCCTCAGGGGCATCAAAGATGTGGAAGGCGGTGTATCTCCCACGTTGGCGAAAATCCGAACCTCGACACGCCAGACTTTGCTCTCCAATGGTCTCTGGTACCCACGATAAATTGGGCGGCCTTGGAAGCCTATCTCTTGCGTAAGACTCAAGGCGGAGGCTAAGTGACCGCTAGGGTGCCAAAAGTGACTTGGGTAGGGTCTCGACATCTACAATTTGAAGAAGGAAAGGAGTTAGAAAACGAGTGGAAGGATGTTGAGTAAAGGAAGAGAACAGACAAGATTTTACAAGATCTTTCAAATATGATTTTAAAGAAATTATGTCCTTATTGGTTCCCATTCTATTCTACCTACGGTCGCGTCTTGGAGTCATCGCGGCTCGATACCACCTTTGTCTGATCCCTGAGTAACGACCAAACTTCAGTGTAAATCGCACTAGTCCAGGAACAGCTAGTGCACACAGCCAAACAAAGATACATATCGAACACAAATGACCAAATATATTAAGCAAATGGGTACGGCCTTATGGCCAAGTCTTACATTGATAAATCAAATGAAAGGGAAATAACAGCGAAAATAAAAAGATAACTGGCGAAGCCCAACTGCCTCCCCACAGGCAGACGACTACAAGACACGTCCTACTCGTCTTGGTCCTCACCGTAGTCGTAGACATCCTCCTCTGTTAAGATGCAGCAAGGTGAGTACAAACTTGTACTCCGCAAATCACCCGGGAAAATGCAACATAATGATAAAGGCTTCAATGGAGAGCTTATAGGGTTAGTTTGCGAAAACAACATTATGAAATACAATAGATAGTTTGAAATTGCTGAATTTAATACAGTAAGTAAAAACAATATGCTTGAATAAAATTCATACCGTTAATGCAGTTCACCATACACCAACCTAACCACGGAATCCTCCCACCAATTTCCCAAAACAATCCATGTGAATTCCATCCGTCCACACATCAACCATACACTCATGGACTTCATCCATCCATAAGGTTTTTGAAAACATTTTTGTAAAACCAAGTCTAATCTATGAAAAACTTTTGCTTAGCATGCCCGTGACCGTGGGCACGGCTATCCAGATAGATTAAACACTCGCAGAGATTGTACACTTTACCCACAAGATATGATGTCCTCATAATGTCGCCAATACACGCTTCCTTAGGCGTGCGATCGAGTAATCATAACAAGGCCTTTACAATGCGGCCGCCAACTCGGCCAAGCCAACTCTAAGGTTTCACTTCAAGAAGAATCCACTGCATCGGACCCCTCTTGAGCCTAGGTGAGACTTCTCATGGCTACAACCACGCTCACCCAAGTGGGACTTCGCATGGCACCAACCACGCCCACTTTCAACCTACGACTTGACTCGAGTTTGAACTCCGCAAATTATTTGGCAGTGCTGTCCCATACCACCATGTGGTAGTACGTTAAGGCTTTAGCAACAAGAGCTCAAAGACCGGTCCTTAATTGACTTAGGCTCAACCACATACCCCGCACGACGGTCAACCATCATGCGCTCCAACCAACAGGCATGCCTGCACCCACCACTCTAACCATTAACCTAAGTCTAAACCAGATTTTATATTTTGTTTTGAAATAGTTTTGCAAACCTCCTTGACTCTCCGAAGTCAAGAATACTATCCAAAAGCTTGACATTTTATGTGAAAAGGTGTCCCCAACCTAAGTTTCATCTATGCAAGGCTAAGCATAAACTATAAAGTTTTCTCTAGCCATTCTATTGAACTAACCAGAGTTTTAATCTAGGGTTACAAAGTATCGAGGATTTCAAAATCAATGAGGAATTAACAAGTAGGCAATAACTAAATTTAAAACTAAATTGAAATACATTGAATAGAAATTTGCATGCAATATAATTTATATCAACATAATTTTATTTGCAATTCTGGGATCAACATGATCAAGGAGGGTGACTTGCCTTGCTCTTCGAATTGGTGAGATCCGTCGTCGAGGAAATCTTCAGAATCGTCGTAATCTACACGTGAAAATAACCCTCCAAACTCAAAATAAATTCAAATCAAATTCAAATAAACTCAAAAATTCAAATTGAGGCTAGGAATGGGTAGAGGGGAATTTTTGATGAATTTAGAAATTTGTTTGGGTTAAATCGGAGTTAGAACGAAGGAGAACGGGCTCCGGGAAGTTTAAATTCAGGGAAAAAGAATAAAAGAAATTTTTGGAATTATTTTTGTATAGGAAATTGAGGATTATGACGTCAGCACCAAAAATCATTTTCGGCCGAATTAATTTTCTACGGAAAACTCGAGTTTTTGCGTCGGCATGACGTCATCCGAGTTGGGCCGATCGACATGTGGCCTTGGTCCATGGACCGGTCCACGGAAGGGATGGTGGCCGACGTGGCATGGGGTGCGGTGGCGCCGACGGCGGCTCGGTGCGCGGTGGCGCTGACGTGGGCGCCACGCGGCCTGGTCGGCCGATGTGGCTCGCCACCGGCGGAGTGCACGGTGCCTAGGTCGCCGGCGCAGCCGCCACGGCGGGACGGCGAGGGCGGAACGGGGAGGGGCGACGGGAGCGTGCCTATACCTCCGCGGCTAGGCGGTGGACGGAGGTGACCGGCGACGAGGTGGAGGCGGCGAAGTGATCGGGTTCCGGCGGCCAGGGCTCTCCGGCGGTGCTCGAGCACGGGGAAAGGGCGGAGGAGGCTCGGCGTGAGGCGGCGGAGCTCGGGCGGCCTCGGCAAAGCTCAGCGCTCTCCCGCGGCGATTCCTCGCCGGAGGAGAAGGCGGCGCGGCGGAGCGAAGACGCACGGTGGGGGAGCTCTCGGGCGCCGGAAGATGCAAATGGGAGGTGGAGCGAGGTGGAGTGGGGAAGGGTGGTGCTCGGGGGTGGCTTTTATAGGGCCGAGGGGGTGGAGGCGCGCGGATTCTTCACGAGAAAGCGGGGAGGTGGGCGGCGGTTGCAACGGAAGTGGCCGAGTGCCACGTGGGAGACGTGGGCGTCGTGCGCGGAAAACGGGGGAAGACGGGGCGCGGCTTGCGGCGCACGAAGGGAGAGGCGGCGTGCGGAGGAGATAAGGGGGAGGGGGCCGGTTAGGGCGGAGCCGGCCAACGGCCATGGCGGCGGCGCCCGCGTGAAGGGATGGGGGTCGGGGATGACAAGTGGGGCCGGGCAGAGAGAGAGGGGGCGGGAGCGGGTGAGATCGCAGGGCGGGGAGATCGGACGGCGGCGGATGGGTGCGGGGATTTAAGTGAGCGGAGACGGCTGAGATCGCACGGGCGAAAATGAATGGACAGCCAGGATGGAGGCGGGGTTAAGTGGGCGGGGGTGGCCGAGATGGGCCGGGGCGGCGTGGCCGCTATCTGGGCCGCACGCGTGGCACGCGGGGAGGGAAGGGAGGCGGGATGGAGGTGGCGACGTGGGCGGCATCTGGCCGTCCACGTGTCGGCCGGAGGGGAGGGCTGGTTTTTAATTTCCTTTTTGATTTTCTAAAAACCCGAATAAAGACTTTTAAGCTTAGGAAATAGCAGAAAAATCCAAATAAATCCCAGAAAAATCCTATAAATCTAGAAAAATGCAAGGAACCCAAATAAGAGCATTTAAACTTATTTTGTTCACAAATTCTCCCAAACTCACTAACTTTTAAAACAAGGCAAAAACAAAAAGGGGACTTAAAAAAATTCCATAAAAAGGAATTAAAATAAAGGAAAATTTGGGATGTCACAAAGCCATTCCTATGTGATGTTTGTGCCTTCTTTTATATAATTTTTTTGTTCATTGCAATCAAGTATAATGATGTTTGTGCCTTCCTTTATATATAAGTGCTGCTTTATGTATCTGTGCAAAGTGTCAGATTGTTGTGGACTCTTATTGGGGAGATATTCATGGCGGTAAGCAGCGTAAGCCAAAGCTTCGACTGTGCCGATCAGCAGTGCAGCGGCAGCACAGCATGACAGACTAACAGCGTGAGCCGTGATGCGCTACAGTGGTCGACAACCATATTTCAACACAAGGAATTATGGTATTAGGAAAATATTAGTTATGGAAAGTTAGAATAGATAAGTTTGAATCGGGTATTAGTGGGATTCCGAGTCTGCCTAACATATTTGGTTATATATGATATAGAAAGTCTAGTTGGAGTCAGTTCTCTCATGTCCTAAATACGGATGCATGCTGTAACTTGGAAAATCAAGTAATAGAAAATCAATCTTCTTACTTGGCATCTCAGAGCCTCAGCCCTAGCCGAAGATAATTCCATACTAGAGCTTGAGGGCGAGCACGTACCTTCTCGCTACCTTCTCCGATCTAATCCCAATTTGCAACTCCATCTTCTTCCACCTCTCGCAGTTTCATCGTGAATCTCCACTAAAACCAGCCCACATCAACTTGGTATCAAAGTTGTCAATCGTTCATGGCTTTTGTTGCTGATGATATCAAGTCCGTAAGGGCTGCATGTGACCAGATCCTCACAAGGTTGCAAGAGATAATGTGTAGCGATCGAGGAGGAGGCAAGACATGCTGCTGCAATGAATGCATCGTGGCCATTGTCTCCAGCATTGGCGCAATCATTGGACATGATGCATTCACTGAGGAAGAACGTTACTGCTATTCCACAGTCGTGTTCTCCACACCGCTAACCATTGCCATGCCTTTGGAGGTGTGGAACGCGCTGGGTGACATATGGAAGGTCGTGACATCATCGTATCCCTCATCTATTCATTACATCTAGTGGTGGAAAGGGCAGCAGCACTATCCTGCATCTGTATGTAGTTATTTATTATTATTTGTGAGAAAAGAGCTCTCATAAGTCTTATTCATTATGGTGTTGCTATCTCAAATGTTAGTATAGTTTTTCTACAAAATTGGATGACCATGATGTTTTTAGTTTTCCCCTCTTTTTCTTCTGATATCAGGATATATAGGCAAAGAATATCTATTTATCTATGTTTACCATCTTATCATTGTTAAGTTCCTGGATGATGCGGGGAATTGTCCGATCTTCACAGCGTAGGATCGATAGAGATAATTTGGATCTGTGCAACCTAACAAATCGATGGGGCCAACCACTATTAGAACAGCAACCTGCGACAAAAGAATTCGCCCAACCACACGCTCGTGATCTCATCTACTCGACCACCAAGTAGACGCGTCGTCGCTCCGGCCAATCACAAGGAAACATAAAAACGACGGGGAAGAATGCACGATTCCCCTCTAGGTTGTAATCATATGCCAAATCCTAAAAGGAACAAGTGTATAACTTTTGGAAAAATAATAGATCTGTTTTTCTGTACGTGGTGGTCTGTTTTTTACTCACTCACGCAATAATACTTTTAAGCCCACTCGAAAAGTTTTCTCGGGCGAAGAAACACTGAGTTCCATCCGAGACGGACTCAACGACTCGTCTGATACAAACTCAACAACTCGTCCGATACAAACTCAACAACTCAACCGAGCCAACGCTCACGCACGCACAAATAAAAGAAAACAAATCAGGACCAAATGGTTCAGTCAAAAAAGGAGCTGTGACTTGGAATCTCATCTTGTAGTCTCATTGGCCACGTAATATGCATGCTTGAACAGTGCATCAACTAGAAGTGGGCTTCATGGTTGTGCATGATTTTTGTGTTTGGAATAGTAGTGTCTCTCTGTCCATGCATGTCCTGGCTAGACAAATCTTTCCATTGCTTTAATCCCGTATGAAGCATGCATGCATGCATTTCTTCTTTTTCTTTTTTTTCTTGGCTCACATGCATATGCATGATTTTCTTGCACAGCGAATTTCTTCTAGCTTCGGCATCCCAACATCTCCTCATGCACAAACTTGAGACCAATTAAATACTAGCATTAGGTAGTAGCTGGTTCTCATGTAAATTAAAGCCAAATTTAGTTAAGAGCGAGTTCACCTGTTGATTAATCTTTTTAGCTCATGCTCGCGTAATTGGACCAATCGAGATGTCCTCATCACTGGAACTCTTCATTTTCTATGATTATGGTTATTCAAAAAAGATTATTGGACTTATCTGAGTTATATCCCAGCCCTCAATAAATATGCTTGCTATATAGGAATATGTAGCCAGATAGCACATCCGTTTGATTTTTCATGTAATTTTAGTTTGCATCCTTGGTCTATGTGGATATTGGTAGGCAGGAGGATACGAACGAGAAGCTAGAGAAATTAGGAGTGATTCTGCATGGGCAGATGTGACGTTGTTCCATGCTATTTGCATTTTTCTCTTGATTTAATAGGTTTTCTTGGTTTGCCATTCACCATGTTATGCTGACTTAAAATTTGAGCCTGATTGTTACATTGGTTTTGTGGAAACCCTATTCCTTGATAGGTATTTGGTTTCTTGTTTGTCACTTATCCCACATTTATATTGTACGTGGTTCAATTCCTTAAGAAATGGCTGTCTGGTAGTGAAAGATACATTGTAGATTTTGTCTTCAAAATATAAAAACTAAGGTCGAAAAACACTCTCTATGTAGAATATCGGTTCGTGGGAATTGATGACATGGTTTTGATGTTTTTATAGAAGAACTTAGTGGGAGAGCAATAAACTACTTTCTTGCTTGCAAGGTATGCGCTGAATTGAGAGGCTCTTTGCGTGATTTTGATCATTCTGTTGGAGACAAATTAGACATAATGCTAAGCATCTTTGTTCACATGTCAGTAAATGTTTCTTGCTTGTTCTTTGTTACCCAGTGTTGTTGATAGTTGCTTAACATATATAGGATTTTTCGATAGGCTTACACTTGTATTGACAGCGTAATATACTATAGACTAGAAAGCTATTTCAACCTTACCACTGTTACATATATTTACTATAGACTAGAAAGCTATTTTTCCATTGTAGCAAGTTTCAAAGTATTTTCAAGTTATGGGATAATCTCGGCTGGGTGTCCTATATAGGATAGATCTAAGTAGGTTCTTGATTTCTTTATTTGTCTTGATGGCTAGGTTACAGGATGTTCTTGAGGATGATTTTTCTTCCATAAAAACCACTATGCCAACTTGGTGTGCTTTCTTCCGATTCTGATTTGTCATTTGTTCATAATGTGTGTTAGGGATGTGTCATGGCGCTTCTTTCGAAACAAGGTTAGAATATTTTTCTTCCTTAAGAACTCCTAGCTGCCTTGCTTTCCTTGGCTCGATGCATTTTGTTTATTCCATTGGGATTGAAATGTAGCAGAACTAATAGAAAGATGTCTTGATTTTTATACCTTTAAGATATAGTGGAGGAACGGATGTATAGCTACAAAGAGAATTATGAACATTGAGCCAAAAAAATTTACCTTTCGTCTTTCTTTCTTTATTTGTGCTATCTCCTTTTGCCTATGTCTATTGTTCTGAGCGATCTATTGCTAGCTTTCTGATTTCCCTTTCAAAATTACAGAATAGGTTGCCCTTCCAGTAGTGTAAATCTCTATATAACTGATGTCCTAAAGATTCTGTAGGTAATTGGTTCAATTGTTCCTAAAAAATTATGTAGACAGTGTTTTACTGTTTTGTCTGGTTAGTGTATTTTTTCTTCCTTATTGCACCTACATACTTCTAGCTAATTATTCAGTTATTAGGAGGCACTTGCATGTTATGCTTTCTCATAGAAATAACTAGTTTAGGATTTATGATGGATCTACCAAATCAGTAGATCAAAGCAAAATGTTGTCACACGGAGTATCTATTTATCCTCTTTTGTATCACTGAAGGAATTAAGATTGCATTGTCACTTTGCAAAAGAAACTAAACCCGTGTAAATCTGAAAAAAATCGTATACCTTGCTCACATGTCAATTTATAGTTTTTTTTGAATTTAGTATGTTGATTGCTTAAAAAATTGTCAATATGTCCTCAACATAGCAATAGGCATTTGTCCTTTGCTCTTAGAAAGAACAAAGTTCTATTTTACTTTTTGCATTTATTCCATTTGTTTTAATGCTTTTACTCTTAGATTTGTGTTATTTTTTGTTGATATTGTATTGTACTCCAATTTAGAAATAATCATTTGATCTTTGCAGGAGCAAACAATCATTCGTTACCATGTTTGTACCAAGAATTAAATTAATTAAAGAAGATATAGGGATAGATTGCACAAAATGATAGCATAGGTTGTCCTCGTCTTGATGGGCTCTCTAAAACCTCATGCAACTTACATGCTATAGCGGCAATATACACAGCCCACCTCTTTTAACTATCTATGTTAATTTGCTATGTAAATCATGTATGTTGTATCTAATAAGTGAATCATTGTTGATATTACATACATTCATATGTTACCACTTATGGTTGTGTTGTAATGGACACTTTACTAGTTTATTAAAAAAATAATCTGATAGATCAAAAACCATCCGACACATTTTCATCTGTCTCTAAATCGGTTTTGATGTCACGATGATGGAAATATTCGGTGAAAGTGGAAGAGAGATGCCAAAGTGGAGGTGGACTCCTCAACTTGGGCTCGAGCTGTGGGCACTCGGCCTAGGCGGTAGGCAAGGCAACCCCGCATGGTGGGTCTGGCCCAAACCAAACAAAGGCCCGGTATGAGTGTGACAACGCACATTGACAGCACGGACCGACCGATTTGCGGTTAGGCCGCGGGCCACTGACAAAGCAAGGACGCGTGGGTCCCGGGTTGGTCCCGCACCCACTGTGACTGTGAAGGGGAGGCGGGCGCAGAATCTCCAATCCGCGGAAGCATAAAAGAGCTCCCTCCTAACGGGCTAATCAATCACGAATCGATTCCCCAAAACAGGGACGCCATGGCCTCAGCACCGGCGGCGCCGCCCTTGCTCCCCGTGACCAACCCAGGCGGCGGCGGCTCCGCGCCGTCCTCCGGCACCGGACTCTCTGAAGCGGCGCTCGCCACGCCGGCCTTCCGGCTCTTCCTCGGCCGGCTCTCCGACACGGCGCGGCGCTCGCTCGCGGACCGCCGCCCGTGGACGGAGCTGGTCGACCGCACGGCCTTCTCGCGGCCGGACTCCCTCTCCGAGGCCACCTCGCGCCTGCGCCGCAACCTCGGCTACTTCCGCGTCAACTACGCCGCCGTGGTGGCCTTCTCCCTCGCGGCCTCGCTCCTGGCGCACCCCTTCTCCCTGCTCGTCCTCCTCAGCATCCTCGGCGCCTGGTGCTTCCTCTACGTCTTCCGCGCCTCCGACCAGCCCGTCGTGCTCTTCGGCCGCACCTTCACCGACCGCGAGACACTGCTCGGCCTCGTCGTCGCGTCGGTTCTCGCCTTCTTCCTGACGTCCGTCGCCTCGCTCATCATCTCCGGGCTGCTCGTTGGCGGCGCGATCGTCGCCGTGCACGGCGCCTTCCGCATGCCCGAGGACCTCTTCCTGGATGATCCGAGCGCTGGGTCCAATGGCAACCCTACCAACAGGCTGCTCTCCTTCCTCGCGTCGCCCGGATCTGGGGTTTGAGGCGGCGCAAGATCTGGTAGGCTTCTTGGGCTCGTGGACTTTATTTTGAGTCAGCATTGGTGTAGATCTGGTTCGGTAACTGTAGCGAATTGCTCCTCACTCCGCTGGTACTTAATTGCGAAGAGTTATGGATATGCAGATCTAATTTTGGTTTTAATCCGCGCCTCGAATTATGCAGAAATCTGCATGAGTTGTACTTATATTTGATCAGATGTGGTGACTGGTGAGCATTGTTAAATTGTTATCATATATCTCTGTGCTCTTTGAAACAATTGTCTTGCATTATCCCTCTGGAAAGTAACTATGAATCCCTGATTGTCATCATGAATTTTAGAATTTCTATGTAGTTCCTGTTGAGTCAAGTCTTGCATAAATATATTCTTACTCACATCATGCAGTCCAGTATTGGAAGTCTAAACTATGAAGATGGTTCATAGTTCTTGCCTGTTTGAACTACCCATGGCCATGATAAGTCTGACAGTTATTGGATGTAGATTGAGATAGCCTTTTGAACACAATTGATGCTGAAATCAACTGTAGGAGGATTTCTGTGGTGGTTGACCTGGCTGTGATGGAAAATGTCTGTTGAGCATCGAGATTAATGTTTGCACAGCATTGCCTTACATTGTGTTGAATCATGAAGTAATTTATAAGTCGTTTCCCTACCTGTAGAAAATTTGATCAATCAGTGGTATTTCGATGGTCTTGCTTTTGCAGTTTGAAGGAATGTGTGGTTTTATATAGTCATCTGTGTAGTGTCTGATTTTGTCATTAGTAATGAAGGCAGGGGCTAACTAGCCAGTCGCAATTATGAAACTTTAATGGCATGTGCCAAAATGTCCTAAGTTCTGTATGTTTGGAACATGGCACAACACTACAATAGCATCTGGAGCTCTATAATCATCCAGTGTCGGGTGTGAAGTCATAGTAGAACATTACTTCTATTGGAACAGCACCTGGAGCTCTTTATGTATTCTACTAGCGTCAGATGTTGAACTGCCAGTAGAACTTTGCTTCTATTTGAAAACTTGGGCACTTGCTAAGAACTTTCTTGGGGGCGTTCTTGGAGTTGGAAAAGTTTGATGGGAAAGGAATTACAGGAGTTGATTATCTCACTTATGTTTTGAGGACCATGTGAGAAGTTTACAATTAGTGATGAATAATTGACACATTGGTAGGGTTGGATTATGATTTTGCAAAAGTTGGCAAAAATCAGTGATGTTGTTTGTTAGTGTAACCAATTTGATCGGTATGTGGAACATGTCAGACCGCTAGGTGTATGTAGTTAGACCGCCCGTTGGATGATGGTTTGATTGGAGTTAAGTTAGGTGGTGTGGCCGGCATTGGAAATGCGGTCACACCGCTGTCCTGTTACCGGGGAAGGTTTTAAGTCGGTTTGGGCCGGTCATACTGGTCAATGGTTGGTGATCTAACCATCATGGGGAGAATGTTAGTGGTCAACAGTAAGTAACCAAGACTAGGTGGGAGAGTTGAGATCCGTATGGTCAATAAGTCTGGGTGAGGCTATATGCACTACTGCAGAAAAGGTTGTCATAGACGATTCAAAAGCTTAATCATAGACGATTTCGTGAACCGTCTAAATTTATGGGTCAATAATGACATGTGGTCTATGATAAGTAACAACACAGATAGTTTTAAAAAATAATTGTTTGTGATGTGTAAATATCATAGACGGTTTTAAAAATAACCATCTATGATGTGTACATATTACAAAGATATCTATATATTACAAACGACTAATTTAAAACTATCTGTGATGTGTTATCACAGACGGTTTTTTTGAAAACATGTCTATGATATTACCAATCATCATTTTTTATTTTCCATATATGTTCCATTCATTGACATATGTAGTCTTGCACATCCTATAATTTAAATGAGCTAAAGATAAAGTCAAATCTCACACTTGAGCTCCAAAAGGTATGAAGTAAATCACAAACTTGTAGTGTGTAATTTGCTTCATGCCATTTGGAGTGCAAGTGTGATATAGTATCTGATTCGACCCACGTGGATGCCACGTGTCGTGCCACCTCGGCACTTCAGTCCACGTGGTAGCCACGTATGCTGACTTGTCAGCACCAGAGGCCTCTCAGCCCACGTGGCAGCCACGTCAGTGCCACCTGGCTGCCACGTCAGCAAAACTACCCAGTCATCAGCCACGTGTCAAGACATGTAGCCACCTCGGCCTCCCCTTTGATCCATGGATTTGGTCCATGTAGACCAGGGCCCACCTGTCAGTCGATCCAACCCCAGGGTTGACGCCAGCATGATGCCATAAATCCATTTTCTAGTAGAAAAATAAATCAGCTGAAAAAGAAAATCCTTGCTGATGTCATAATTTCTATTTTCTTTAGAAAAATAATTCCAGAAAATCCAGTTTATTTATTTTCTTTGATTTTAAACTTCCGAGAGCCCGTTCTCCTTCATCCTAACTTCGATTGAGCCCATTCAAATTTCTAAATTCATAAAAAAATTCCCATCCATCCATTGCTGCCCTCAATTTAAATATTTGAAATTTATTTGAATTTATTTTAAATTTATTTGAATTTGGTGGGTTATTTTCACGTGTAGACTACGACGATTCGAGAGAATTCCTCGACGAAGATTTGCACCCATTTGAAGAGCAAGGCAAGTCACACATCTTGATCATGTTGATCCCAAATTTTAAATAAAATTTATGTTGATTTAAATTATTTTGCATGTGTGTTTTTATTCAATGTATTTCAATTCTAGTTTTAAATTAGTTGTTGCCTATTTGTTAACACCTCCATTAACATTGAAATTCCCTAATACCTTGTCACCCTAGATTAAAACTCTAGTTGGTATACTAGTATAGCTAGAGACCTTATGGATAGCAAATGCTTAGTGTTGTTTAGAAATAGCTATGGGTTGGGATACCTTTTCACATAAAATGATGAATTTTTCACATGAAATGGTGAGTCCTCTAAATGTATTTTTAACTTTGGTGAGTCAAGAAAGGTTTATAAAATTATTTCAAAATAAAATGTAAACTTGGTTTAGACCTATAGTCATTGTCGAATGGTTAGGATAGGAGAATATCCTGATATCTAATCGGTAATATCCGATGCTAGTTATTCGGTAATATCCGAATCGGATAATTATTTAAAATTTTATTTTAGGTTTTGATTTTGAAAATCCCGTAAATTAAAATAAAAGCTAAAAATAGTAGGAAAATCCAAATAAATCCCAAAAATTCCCATAAATTCAGAAAAATGTAAGGAATCTAAATAAAATAAGTTCAGCTTGTTTTAGGTACAATTACTCAACTAAATTAATAACTTACTCTCTAGGCTTTAATTAAAGGATTTGAGAAAAAGGAAATTAGTTTCTAGAGAAAATCCAATCAAACCAATTAAATAAATAAGTAAGAAAGAAAACCAAAATTTTGGGATGCCACATTAATACTCCTCGAAGAAGTGGTTCTAGATAACTATTCTGCTCATTATTGTTGGTATGTATACAAGTTGCTCATTGTATTTAACTTTCACAGCATCCCTAGGTGCAGGCATGCACCGTTGTTCAGAGACAAAGTGTTGATTGTCGTGCACAGGGGTATGTAGTTGAGCCTAAGTCAATTAAGGACCGGTCTGTGAGCTACTGATGCAAAGCCCTATCGCACTACCACAAGACTGGTATGGGACAACCCTGGCTGAATAATTTGCGAGTCCCAACTTGGGTCATGTTGCAGGTTGAAAGTGAGCGTGGCGTAGGCCATGAGAAGTCTCACTCGACTTAAGAGAAGGTCCCGGTCTGGTGGATTCCTTACTGGGGTAAAATCTTAGAGTTGGTTTGGCCAGGTTGAAGGCTTTGCATTGTAAAACCTTGTCATGATCTCCTCACCGCACACCTATGGAAGTGTGTAATCTGGTGGCAATTCGGAATGATCATGTCTTGTGGGTAAAGCTGTACAACCTCTGCAGAGTAGGGGTGAAAATGGATCGGATACGGACGGATAATGCCTCTACCATATTTGTTTTCATATTTTTTCAGATACGGATACGAATACGGATAACTCAAATACGAATACAAATACGAATAATATCGAATACAGATACGGATCGAATACGAATCGAAACGAATACGGTTACGAATATTTATCGGAACATGAAAATATACCCGATAGTCGATCATAACATAACTACATAAGTAAATAGTTCATTGTTGTTGGGGCGGCCCCCACCTAAGACCAGCAGGCCTGTTAAGAGAGTGTAAGGCCCAGAATGGGACATGTATAGTGACATAGGTACCCCTGAGGGAGGTACTCATGTGTAAGGGTATAATTGTAAAGGCACTCCCCATATGGATGTATATATGTAGGACATAGGCCATGGGGAAAGACTCTAAGCCATTCATTTACTCAACTCTCCACTACCACACCCTCTCTATCTGTTTGGTCTGTAACCACAACAGTTGGCGCCGTCCGTGGGAGGACAAGAGCAAGCCTCCAGGTCTGAAGGAGGATGGCACCAAAGAAAGCTTCACCGTCGGCGGCGAAGAAGAAGAAGGCGGAAGCGGCGAAGTCTTGCGTCAGCACTAGGGCTTCGACTTTAGCAGCCGCAGGTACGAGCGGTGGTGCAGGTGCGACCGTGAACCCCGCCATCGACGCGATGACCAACCCCGCCACCGACGCAACGCCAGACCCCACCAGAACCGCCCCGACGACCAACCCCGGCGATGGCAACGCAGGCGCATCCGTTTTTCCACCCAGCGCAGAAGCGGTGAATGGCCCCAGCGGCGACGCGAACCTCGTCACCGGCTCCAGGGTCCTCCAGGACAACGCGGCGGGCAGCCCAGGCGCGCAGGCCGTGGTCACCGCCGTGCCGGTAGCACCGCCAAGCGCACCGACGGCCCCACCACGCCGCGGTGGAGGCGCCTGCCGCGGCCCTCGGTGCGTTTCAACGGAGGTAATGCACCTCGCGGGCTGTGCGGGACATGCAAGAGGCTCGAGCCAACACGCCCCGGCGGTGGCATCCGAACCCGCTCGAGAGGGCGGATGGCGCGATACGCCTAGTCGCGCCCCATTGCGCGCTAGACCCGGAGTCCCCGCTCTCCGCAGGCCTACAGCAGGCGGCATGGCTTGAAGATTTCAAGTTCCCGAGCGTCATCGAGGCCTACAAAGGTGACTCCGACCCGCGAGAGTTCGTGCGCGTGTATGAGACCGCTATCGAAGCCGCTGGTGGAGACGACACCATGAAGGCAAAAGGACTCCCTCTCGCGTTACAAGGGGTGGCGCTGTCCTAATTCTTCACCATTGAACCACAATCCATCTACGCGTGGGAACAGATCCGCGACCGACTCTACAACAACTTTCAGGCAAACTACGTCGAGCGTGTCGATGCGGACCAGCTCTTCGCAGTCAAGCAAAAACCCGAGGAAAGGCTCCGGGATTACTTCAAGTGCTTCGCGAAAGTGCGTTGCCAGGTCAAGGACGTCAATGAAACAACCGTCATCAACGCAGCAATACAAGGCCTCCGACCGGGACCGATGGCCGAATACAAGGCGCGCAAGCCCATTAAGACGGTCGCGAAGCTCTTCGACAAGATGGAAGAGTACGCCAGAGCGGAGGAGGACGCGCGGAGGCAACACGGTGATGACTCCGACACCAACAAGGCGGAAGGCTCGGCAAAGAGCGAAGGCTCGCCGAAGCAGGGCTCTTCGAAAGGTAAGCGCAAGCAAGAGCAGCCGAAGGGCGCCTCCGAACGCAAGGACCCCCAACACAATGACCCGCCAGGCGATAGGCCCAAGCGCGACCAACGCAAGTCCAGGAAACCTCGTTACGTCTTTGACATCGAGGGCGGCTCCGAAGACAACGCCTCCGCAGGTCGCGGAGGCAGAGGGCACCGAGGCCGAGGACGGGGACGTGGCCGGGGTCGCGACGACAGAACCCGCGAAGAGTACGGCGACCAGCACTATGGGCAGTGGTGCGAAATCCATGGCCGAGACAATCATGACACGCGTGCTTGCGGCACTATCGCAGCGCTACGGCATAGCGTCGCCAGGTACAAAAACTCGGATACACGCGCGTCCGTTGTGGCCCGCGTCCAACACCTCCAGGACCAAGGAATACAGCCCCAGGAAGGCCTCCTGCGAATTCAGGCACATGTGCAACAACCTCGGGAGGGCCCGCTACAGTTACAAGCCCCGGAAGGAGCCCAACGTAGGATCCTCAACGTCATTTCCGGAGGCTCCTCGCTGGAGTTCGCCTCGGCGCGGCAACGGAAGGCTTACACGAGGAGGCTGCACCACGTCGCGGCATACCCGGCGCAGGCACCGGAATGGGCACAACACGAAGTCACATTCACGCCCACTGACGCCGAGGGCGTGGAGTTTCCCCACCAAGACCCTTTGGTCGTCCGGGTCCTTGTAGCCGGATGCGAAGTCAGGCGCGTCCTAGTCGATGGAGGGAGCTCCGCGAACATCCTGTTCGCCGAGGCCTTCGACCAAATGGGGATCCCTCGGAGTCGATTGGGCCCTTCAGGCATACCGTTGGAAGGATTTGGAGGGCAGCCTTTGCGCGCTTTGGGCCAGATGTGCCTCCAAGTCTCCTTCGGCCAAAACGATAACGTGTGGAGCGAAGATGCCATCTTCGACGTGGTCGACATTGCATACCCCTACAACGCCATATTAGGGTGGCCGCTCCTAAATACCCTTGGGGCAGTCCCGCATCACGGCTTCCTGTGCATAAAGCTTCCCGGACCGCGGACCATCATCATCGTCCATGGCGACTAGGACATGGCTCGGCGCATAGAGCTTGGCGCCAGGGGTCCGTGCCACGCGGCTCACCAAGGCACCTAAGCCGGGTGTGCAGATGCGGAGCCCTCGGGCGCCCCCCGAGAGCGTCTCGCGTTCCTCGGGCACAAGGTTGCCCCGGCAGCAGCGGCTCGTCAGCGGTCGCCCCGTCCTCATAGCGGTTAATGGTCGGTATCCCCCCTGTTTTGTAATTGCTCACCCGCGCAAACGGGAATTTAATAAAGTGCATCGTTCATGCAAATTCTCTCGTTTTCATACCAAAAGCGCACGAAGGATCACCTTCGTGTGCACTATGCATGAGCATGAATAAAGACGCGTCGGGGGACGCCTCCGCGCACACTCTACGGAGTATAAATAAGACGTAGCGTCGAGGTCCGCCTCCGCACGCACTCTACGGAGTATAAATAAGACGTAGCGTCGAGGTTCGCCTCCGCACGCAATTTCACCACCCGCAACGCGCGGAGGCTCGCCTCTGCGCGCAGTCTACGGACTCTAAAGAAGACGTAGCATCAAGGTCTGTCTCTGCACGCACTCTACGGAGTACAAATAAGACGTAGCGTCGAGGTCCGCCTCCACACGCACTCTACGGAGTATAAATAAGACGTAGCGACGAGGTTCGCTTCCGCATGCAATTTCACCGCCCGCAACGCGCGGAGGCTCTCCTCCGCGCGCAGTCTACGGACTCTAAATAAGACGTAGCGTCGAGGTCCGCCTCCGCACGCACTCTACGGAGTATAAATAAGACGTAGCGACGAGGTCCGCCTCCGCACGCACCTCACCGCCCGCAACACGTGGAGGCTTGCCCCCGCGCGCAGTTCACGGACTCTAAATAAGACGTAGCGTCAAGGTCCACCTCCGCACGCACTCCCCGGAGTATAAAAAAGACGCGGATGCTATCCCTGCGAACTCTACGGAGTATAAACAAGACGCGAACACCGCGCACGCATGGGCGTTGCCCCAGTGCGTACTCTTCGAAGTATAGATAAGACGTGGATGCCAATCCCACGCACTCCCCAGAGTATAAAAAAGACGCGGACGCTATCCCTGCGCACTCTATGGAGTATAAACAAGACGCGAACACCGCGCACGCATGGGCGTTGCCCCAATGCGTACTCTTCGGAGTATAAATAAGACGTGGACGCCGATCCCACGCACTCTCCGGAGTATAAAAAAGACGCGGATGCTATCCCTGCGCACTCTACGGAGTATAAACAAGACGCGAACCCCGCGCATGCTTGGGCGTTGCCCTAGTGCGTACTCTTCGGAGTATAAATAAGACGTGGATGTCGATCCCACGCACCCTCCGGAGCATAAAAAAGACGCGGATGCTATCCCCGCGCACTCTACGGAGTATAAACAAGACGTGGATGTTGGCCCCACGTACTTAGAGGACAACTTATCCCGGTTAATTCTACGGAGTGCAAAGTGCACCATGGGGGCCCACTCCCACGCGTTGCCCGCGAAGTACCAAGGCGACGTGTCGAGGTTAGCTCCGCGCAGCGCACCGCGAGCGAAACACCGAGGCTGTTCTTGCATAATCTTGGGAGCGCTTGCGCGTCTACTTCGGATAGGCGCCAGCTCCGCTGCCACCACTTCGAAGCATAGGGGACGGAGCGCTCGCGCGTCTACTCCGACTAGGCGCCAACTCCGCTGCCACCACTTCGGGGTAGGGGACGGAGCGCTGCGCGCCTCGCCGGGGTAGCGCCACCCCGCGCCACCACTTCGGCGGTAGGGGACGGAGCGCTGGCGCCGCTGCCGGTGGCGCCACCGCTGCCACCACTGGCGGTAGGAGACTGAGCGCTGGCGCGTCTACTTTGATAGGCGCCACCTCGCCGCCACCACTTCGAAGCATAGGGACGAGCGTTACGCGTCCTACTTTCGACTAAGGCGCCACCCGCTGCCACCACTCCGGCGATGGGGACGGAGCGCTTATGCGCGTCTGCCGACCAGGCGCCAGCCCCATCGCCGCGCTCGGATATCGGATCGAGCGTGTGTGCGGTTATTGCAACCACGCGTCTACCTCGATCACACTGCCCTCGCAAGGCGCAAATCGTCGCATACGGGTGAGCGTAGTAACCCTCCGAGTTTACCATGGGATAGCGAGGCCGAGGGGCGAGATGCACTTCGCAGATCTAATCAAGATCGTTTTTTCATTCGCTAAGGACGCCACAAAGGCGCACAAACACCTCCGCGCACTGTGCCGCTACTCAAGAGCTCATCCTTAACATGCGCCCATGCCGAGGCTCCACTCGAAGACGCCTACCGCCTGAAATCCAACGCTTCTCGGCCCTTTGCCGCCAAGACGCCGCCGGGTTGCAAAGTCGGATATTAGCAACGACCTCGGGCCGTAGCCGCCGACAAGGGGGTGAATCGTAATGGGAAATAACTCAGATTTTACCAAGAAAAAGACAACCCGGCTTCGCATAACGCACACCAACACGCGACAACCTCCCGTCACACATGTAGGTTCGCGGTGTCCTCCGGGGCCGCAGTGCCATCCTCGTCATGCCGGGGACCTCGCCCGTAACCACCAAGGTTTCTCGCGCATGTTGTTCGCAGCTCGACTATGGCTACGGCCTCGCCGCAGTATTCCCATATCCGCTCATGGAAGAACTTCACGGCGCGGCGTACGGCACGCACGGCGCCGCACATTACCCCGCCCCCGGCGGGCATCTCCAGTCGAGGATCGACTAGCCTCGCAACATGTTCACAACCGCGGTGTCGCAGGAGCGCGCATGTCAGACACGACGCCACGTAGGCGCAGTGATTGCCGAAGATCGCCGCCGCGTGCAACGCCGCGCATCTCCAATCCACCGAGTGACCACGACAGTCCTCGGGCCCGGCGAGGCGCCGCACTTCGGCGACAAGCCCTTAAGGGTATCTTCCAGGGCGGCATGGCGCCCCAGCGGCTACCGGCGCCGCCCAGGCTCGATCTCGCCCGCGAGAGGCAAAGAAGCTCGCTGCTTTTTCCTCTAGAGCAGCCGATTTGTTGCGTAAGGTCGTCCCGGCTCGCAGCAGCCGCACCGCTCGCGCCGACGCCACGCTGCGCGCAATGAACCCCGGTGCGCGCTTCATCTCCGCGCACACCAACTCCAGCGGCGATACGAGCATCCCGGGCGAGCGCCTCTCGTAGCTCCCTGCAGCTCTTCTTGGCGCCGCAGCCTACCCGTAGTCTTGCTCTCTCGCGAACGTGAGCACCTCGCAGGCTCGCCAACACGAGTGTCTACGCGCGCAGAGTTAGCAAGCGCTAAACGGCCGCAATCGGTCTAAAAGACATACGCTACCTCACTCCCGACACTTCCAATGCATCTCCGCGCGCCACGACCGTAGGTCCGCAACGCCGCTGGCCGGCGCCGGGCGGCGCATCCTCCGCAATCCGCGCCATGCCTCGTGAGCATCCGACGAGGGTCGGGTCCGCCGGGCTCGACGCTGCGGGCATCTGTGTCGCCAGCACCAGACCCGCGCCAAGGAACGGCTCCTCCTCCGGGATAAGTGCCGCTGCAAAGAGGAAGTACGCATTTGTCACGGGGCTTGCAAAAAAAATTGTCGAAGGAGTGCCGTCATAACCTACCTTCGGTGGCAGACGGGGGACTTCGTGGAGACGTCTTCCTAGCCACGGGCGGGACCGCTTCTACTTCAGCCCCAACGGACGGCGTTGTCTCGCAAGGCATGGGGACCTCCGAGTCGGGACCTAGCGCCAACCGATCCTGCGCACGACGTCATCGTGGGCCCGAGGCCGGAGGGCGCGGTGTGGAGGAACCTCGGTGCTCGGCGAGTCCCACAAGCTCCCAACACCGGCCGCCACAACAAACCCTCGCGAAGTCCGCGGAAGGGGGATCTGCAGCGTGGCCGCCGCTGAGGGAAGGTACCACCTCGGTACCGCCACGAAGGAGCCCTCGCGCAACAACAACACTCGCCAAGGGGTCTCCACGGCATAACGACACGGCCGGGCTTCGCCCCACGACTCTGCGGGGACACTTCACCTTGGCCGCGCTATTAGCAAGGCGGCGCTCCACACACTCCGCGGAGGGCAGCCCCGCACGCCCATGGCCGGAGATTTAGGACTCGCGACCGGTGCCGCTAGCCAAGATCACCTCCTGGCGACGGCCGCGGCAGCGAGACCTCCGCGCGCCCCGCCGCCGGTGCCTCTCCCTCGATGCCGCGATCCAAATCTGAGTCGGCATATTCGCCAACCCGACTCGGGCTCGCCGCGTCGGTAGGAATGGCGAAACCGCCGACCGGGCGTGGTCGCAGGTGCTCGGGTCTTCTTGCGTGATGACGCCGCTTTCACGCGCACCGTCATCCTAATGTTGCTGGTCCGGAGGGGTGTGATCCGCACAGAAGCCCTAAGGCCTCACACACGCGTTTATCCGCCTAATCCGCCTTCGCGAGCCGCAATGCGCTACCCGTGCTCTCGCGGTATGGCCCGAGGAACACGCGCGCGCGCGCCGCGCCCTCAAGGCGAGTCCTCGCGCGGACGAGCACATTTACACAATACAATACGTGACGAACGGAGAGGAAGACATGGTCAAGGCTTACGGCGACCGGTCGGCACGGCAATGCGAGCAAACGGACGCGAACGTTATCATCCCGACGCTCACCGCCGTGAAGCGCCAATCGGGAAAGCGGCGCCGCACCGAGCATCATGTACTCTCGCGAGGTCGCGATATTGAAGCGGCGGCGACTTCCACAAGTCTTCGCGCCCACCCTATCTTCCCGGTCAAGCGTTAAGCGGGGTGGTCTTGAATGTAATCGCCCGCTGCAGACTCAAGGCGCGCCGCCGTCACGATGGTAGAACCACCGCCGCGCCAGCTTGACCTCCCACTTCCTCGGGTCGCGTCGCGGGAAGAGCTTCCCACATGACATCCGCAGACGGTTGACGCCGCCAAATTTCGGCAAAGATACCGCCCTTCCACTCCTTCGCTGGCACCGGCTTCATGCAGATACGCGAGCAGGAGGCGTTGGGCCAACACCCTCCGAGCGTAGGGCCCGGTGTACACGGCGAGGCGAGCCACCGCGTTCGAGTCGGGCCAGACAACTCCAGCAAGGTTCGCAAAGACGCCCCAACAATTGCGCGACGGATGCGTCCGCTTCGGCGTAGGCGACGAAGACGATCGCCTCCGACTTCTCGGCGTAGCTCGCCTCATCATCGGTGGGCAACCGCACCGCTTGGCGGTCCGATAGCCTCCCCTCTCGCAGCAATGACCGGATCGTGTCCTCCGTCACGAGCGTGCGGCCCAACTCGCCGGAGTACGGACCCTGACTCTTCTTCGCCGCCCACTACTTGTCTGCCGCCGCCGGATCGCGCTCCTCCAGCCACAGATTTCACCGAGCGGTGAGGACCGCTGCGATGGCGAGCCGCCACCGAGCACGCTTGTCGCAAGTCGCCATCGGCATCCACGGAACTTCGGCGCGCGAAAGGAGCGCAGAACAGGCGGCGAATGCGGGGGCGACGTGAACAACCAGAAAGCGTGAGGAGGCGCAAACGGCGAGCGACAACCGCTCACCTCCCCACGTGCGAAGCCGAAGCGTCGCGGCGGTACATGTAGCCAGCATGCGACCGTGGTCGTACAGGGTCCTGTCACCACACGACGCATCACTAGCGTCCCACCGCGTGTCGGTCAGCACAAGGAATAAACGCAGGTCGCGCGACCCGACATAGCCTTCGGCGTGCGTCGGCACGGCCCTTCGAACCCTAAACCGCGATAGCCCAAACGGTCACCGACTTCCGACATCGCCACACTGTCCGAAGGACAACCGCAAATCTGCGTGACATGGGCAAATCAAGATCGCCAAGAAGCGCAATCGCTAGCGGCCGGTGACGCGCATTGGAAGGCGAGCAGCGTGCGGCGGCGTCTGCATTGCTGCGCCACGTGCCCCGCCCCTCTGGGGAAGGGGCTTGACCGCTGACGGCCCGTCGACACGCCAATCATGGCCCGTCGCATGTGCATCTCGAATGGACAAGTGCGTACGGATACAGCAGCCCGCCCATGCCAGCCCAGGGGTCGGTGCGATTCCCGGAGTTATTAAGGCGCACTACCGCGGGGTCGCGCTCACCCCAGGGAGTGCATCGGGTTCCGGTCTGGTGGATTCCTTACTGGGTTAAAATCTTAGAGTTGGCTTGGCCAGGTTGAAGGCTTTGCATTGTAAAACCTTGTCATGATCTCCTCACCGCACACCTATGGAAGTGTGTAAATCCGGTGGCAATTCGGAATGATCATGTCTTGTGGGTAAAGTTGTACAACCTCTGCAGAGTAGGGGTGAAAACGGATCGGATACGGACGGATAATGCCTCTACCATATTTGTTTTCATATTTTTCCGGATACGGATACGAATACGCATAACTCAAATACGAATACAAATACGAATAATATCGAATACAGATACGGATCGAATACGAATCGAAACGAATATGGTTACAAATATTTTTCGGGACATGAAAATATACCCGATAGTCGATCATAATATAACTACATAAGTTTTCTTGTGCCTAAGACACATAAACTTGAAACAATTGTTGAATAACACTCATGCACTTATTAATTTCTCTAGAAGCATTACTATGATAAATCTTTTCTGCAAAATAGTGTATCAACTTTGTCTTGTATCTAGGATCAAGAAAACAAGCTACAGCAAGAGCCATGTTGGTCTTTTCCCAATACTTACCATACTTAATTCGCATAGAATGTGCCATAGTAGCTATAACTGAATCAGGATTGTAACATCAATCATCAATTGCAAGCTTAATCTTACAAAAAATGGTCGAAAAATAGATTTGTTGTTGGATATGTTGTGCCAGAGAAGAGCTCAGTAGCATCATAAAATTTCTTCAAACATACAGTCAATGATTGTGCCATAGTCCAATTTTGTTCTGTTGGAGCACACTTCA
Organism: Dendrocalamus sinicus; assembly: GCA_036346575.1. NCBI lineage: Eukaryota > Viridiplantae > Streptophyta > Magnoliopsida > Poales > Poaceae > Dendrocalamus > Dendrocalamus sinicus. The sequence goes on from CM070642.1 coordinate 52,700,881, forward strand.
CATATTTGTTTCCATGCCGAAGAAAAAGTCTATCAAAAGCATGTCTATAGTAAATACTTTGCTTTAGCATGAGATATGTGGAGTTCCACCTTGTTGGAACATCTAAAGAAAGACCATTTTTCACATCCAAGTCACATTTTGATGCACACTTCATAAATTCTTCCCACTGTAATGGAGAGTTCTTCACAATTGCAATTGTATTTCTGATATTTGCAATAGCTGGTGTAATTTGTTTCAAACCATCTTGTGCAACAAGATTTAAAATATGATTTAAACATCTCACATGAAAAAAGATACCATCACAGATCAAGGGAGCCTAAGTTTTTGTACTAGCCCCTTAGCACATACATTATTAGCTGATGCATTGTCCAAAGTAAGGGCAAACAATCTCCTATCAAGATTCCAATCCACTATGCAAAAAGATACATTGTTTTTCAAAAAGGATTTTTGAAGACCTTGTGGATGGATGGAATCCATGAGAGAATGAAAACGTGTGGATGGATAGAATCCATATGAGTTTATGAAAAGCTTGTGGATAGATGGAATCCATGAGTGGATGGAAGCATGTGGATAGATGGAATCCATACGAGATATTTTTGGAAAAGATTGTCCGGGTGGGATGGCCGTGGATAGGTTGGTGTTTGATCGGAATTTGCACTAACGATATTATTTTCAATTACAATTACTGTTTTTATTTACTATATTAAATTCAGCATTTTCAATCTATTTACTGTATTTCATTAAATGTTGTTTTATACAAACTAACCCTATAAGCCTTCCCTTGATGCCCTATCATTATGTTGCATTTCTCCGTGTGATTTGTGGAGTACAAGTTTGTACTCACCTTACAATCTCCATACAGAGGAAGATGCCTTGACTTCGGTGATGACTTGGACGAGTAGGCCGCGTCTTATTATCGTTTGCCTGTGGGCAGGCTTGGGCTTCGCTTTTTATCAGTTTGCTTCCGCAGTTATTTGCTTTATTATTGTTGCCAATGAGCATTGATATAAGACTTGGTCATAAGGTTGTACTCTTTTGTTTCATATAAGTATTTGGTTGGTCATTTTGTGCTCGATATGTATCTTTGTTTCACTGTGTGCACTAGCTGTTCCTGAACTAGTGCGATTTACACAGAGGGTTTCAAAGTCGTTACTCTGGGATCCAACAGCTAGTCAAGTTGCTAATTGAAAAGAAGTTTATTCACTGCAAATGCATCTTTAATAAGAAAGGAGTTTCACCAACCAAGAGGTTAGGTATAAAGCAAGACTAGTTGCAAAAGGATACAACCAAATTTCATATATTGGTTTTACAGATGTATTTTCCTTATTGTGAAACATAATTCTATTCGCACTTTACTCAGCATTGTGGCTACGCATGATTATGAGCTTGAACAATTGGATGTGAAACTGCATTCTTACATAGGGAATTAGAAGAAGACATTTATATGGAACAACCGGAAGGTTTTGTCATTTTGAGAAAGAAGAATTTTGTTTGCAAATTGAAGAAATCTCTTTATGGTTTGAAGTAATCACCTAGACAATGGTACAAGAGATTTGACACCTTTATGATATCTCAGAATTTTAAAAGATCTAATTATAATAGCTGTGTTTACTTGAAGATTGTTAATGGTTCAGTTATTTATTTGCTTATATATGTTGATGATATGTTGATTGCTGTAAAAACAAGGCTGAAATTTTAAAGTTGAAGGCACAATTAAATAGTGAATTTGAGATGAAAGATCTCGGTGCAGCAAAGAAGATTCTTGGTATGGAAATCATTAGAGATAGACAGTTTGGCAGATTAAATCTAAGTCAAAAGGGGTATATTGATAAAGTTCTTCGTCATTTTAACATGCATAAGGCCAAACCTGTGAGTACTTCCTTAGCTGCACATTTCAACCTTTCTTCAGCGTCATGTCCACAATCAAATGATGGAATTGAGTACATGTCTAGAGTTCCTATGCAAGTGCAGTTGGTTCGCTTGTGTATGGCATGGTATATTCTCGCCCCGATTTATTTTAATCATTAAGTTTGGTTAGTAGATACATAGCTAATCTTGGGAAAAAACATTGAAAAACAATTTAATGGATTTTCAAATATTTACAGGGCATATCTAATGATTGTTTACAATTTGAAAAGACTAGAGATGGACTCATTAATTATGTGGATTCTGATTTTGCTAGAGATTTGGATAAAAGATCTCTCACTGGTTATGTGTTCACTGTTGGAGGGTGTGCCGTTAGCTGGAAAGCAAGTTTGTAAGCTACCGTTGCCTTATCTACTACAAAAGCTGAGTATATGGCTATTTTTTAAGCTTGCAAAGAAGCCATTTGGCTAAGAGGTTTATTTATTGAGTTTTGTGGAAGTACAACTTGCACTACAATATTTTGTAATGGTCAGAGTGCTGTTTGCCTTACAAAAGATCAAATATTTCATAAGAGAACAAGCACATTGATATCAGGTATCGCTACATTCGAGGTGTCATTACTCAAGGTGATATTAATGTTTGCAAGATAAGTACTCATGATAATCCAGTTGATATGTTGACAAAGCCAGTTTCTGCATCTAAGTATGACCTATGCTTAGACTTAGTGGTATTACTCGCTAGTCCTTTGGACTTTCGGCACTCAATTTATACATGATAATTTTATTGGATGAGTCTATTATATTTTTCGACTACTGGAGGGAATTTTGCTTAAGGTGGAGATTATTAAAATTGATCCGAATTCGTACCGTGTTCGTGTAGGAGATTTTATTGCCTCATGTCAGACGTGACATGGCAGGTGTATGCATAGGTTGTATCAAACATGGTGTCAATCTATAGCAACTGACTTGGTTTCCTCTCCGTGTGGATTCTTTTACTCACACTATATTATATACCCCAGTAGCTCATAAAAGAGTAAGCGCTCCATTGTAATCTGTTCTTATTACAGTGATTTGTCTTTAGTGTTCATAGTTTTTTCCCTCAAGAGTTTTCTACGTAAAAATTCATATCTTTGTCTCTATTTTTCTATGTATTATTTGAAACAGCAGCAACTTAAAATACAACATGAACAGGCTTCGTATTCTGAACGCAGTATCTGCTGATCATAAGCACATGGGAAGATCAACAGGAGGCGCCTCCAGCGCCTCTAGTTTGCCATACCCATCCTCCACCAGGAACGCCATTGCCAAGCCCCAGGTTATGTGCACGTCGAGATGGCAATGCATGAGCCACACCCCTGGGTTGTCAGCGACGAACCGGATGACCGCCCAGCCGTTCACCGGCACCGCCACGGTGTTCCGCTGTGGTGGGTCGACGAGGTTGAACTTCTTGGCGTCCTTCTTGGGGTCGAAGTTGCCGAAGCCCTCCGCGAGGATGTAGAAGTCGTAGCCGTGGATGTGGATGGGGTGGTTCTCCGGCGTGACGATGCTGGTGTCCTGCAGGACGACCTGCACCACGGAGCCGAACCCGAGCTTGTACAGCTTGGTCGCCGGGACTGGCTGCCACAGGTCGCGGCTGACGCTCTGTGCCGTGTAGTCGAACTGCACCGGCGGGTAGGCCGGAAAGTCGGTGGTGAACACGCCTGGGATGCCGTAGTAGTGCGCGTATAGGAGGGAGGAGGCCTCCGGGAAGACGAAGGAGACGTTGTTCATGCTGGCCGTGAAGCGGGTGTTGTTCGGGCCGGCGCATTGCTGGCCCGGCATGCAGTTGAACAGACCGAGGCCAACGGTGAAGAAGAGGTTCTCGTCGACGGGCCCGGGCACCTTGACTTCCCGGGGGCTCTTGATGCTCGCGGCGAAAGCAGTGGCGGTGGCTGTGTCGTTGAACGCCGGAAGGACCGGGAACGCCGGCGGGATCGCGGGGCCGAAGTCGGTGCTGCAGCCGCAGTCGTACTCTATGACGGCCGTGGTGGTGGTGTTGTCGAATGCCACGCCCTGCGTGGTGACGTAGGCGCGCGCGGCGACGTAGTAGCGGGTGGGCGCCTGGTCCATGGTGACGAGGACGTCGGTGGTCTGGCCCGGCGCGACCATGATCACCGAGGTGGTGAAGGGCTTGGTGTAGGACGCGTCGGTGGCGACGACGGTCATCCTGTGCTGCGCGATGGAGACGAAAAGCTCGTGGTTGAGTGCAGAGTTGATGAACCGCAGCAGCGCCGTCTCGCCGGGCTTCACCGGGATAGCGGTGGTCTCTGCCATACCAAAACGCACATTTGCTTAGCTATGGGTGAGTCTGGTGTGTGTTCGTGTGATGCCCTCGCATGTAGTATATGCATGTGACAGTTAGTACCTTCTTTGGAGCAGTTGTAGAGGTCACCGGGCTGGCCGTTGATGGTGAACGCATCAGAGACGTTTGGTGCACCGCCGGTCCTCTGAGCCTCCCGGATGACATCGATCGGGTTCGCGTCCCACCATTCCCCTGTCCATCCACGCATCATCGTCAAGATTTTCAGTGCCATTTCATTCAGATAGTAGTAACAATCTAGTATATCAGATCGTTGTTACGTTCTTCAGATCATCACTTAGATAATTAATTAGTTTGGAAACAAGGATGGAGGAGAGGGAGCTAGAAGGGTCGGGTCGAGACCGAGCAGGATGGGGACTTCTCGCGAGGGCTCGCCGAACGGGTACGTCTTGTTCTCCCTGGGGCGGATGATGAGTGCGCCGTAGACGGTGGCCCTGAGCCAGGAGCTGTGCGCGTGCCACCACAGGGTGCCCTCCTGCCCCTCGATGGTGAAGCGGTACCTGTAGCTGCCGCCCGGCTTGATCGGGCACTGCGTCACGAACTCCGGCCCGTCCGCCCACCCTGTCCTGAACTGCCGGATGCCGTGCCTGCGTCGCACAAGAGAACCGATGTTACTAAAAAGCACACGCGCATTTCCCATTCGAGGTGATCGATCAGGAGCTAGATATATATATATATGGATGCCCTGCAAAGCCGCAGAAGTAAGTAGTATTACCAGTGGATCGTGACGTTGTACTGCGCCCGGTTGACGACGTTGATCACGAGGGTGTCGCCTTCCCGGACCTCCAGCGTCGGCCCCGGGAACTGCCCGTTCACCGTGATGATGTTGTGCGTCTTGCGCAGCCTCTTCACCGGCGTCTCCTGGACCTTAAATCAATCGTCACCGCCACCGAACACAAACATGCCACGCATGAAAATGGTCAGAACTGTATCCGAAAGAAGACCGAAACAGCGGTATCATTGCTAGGCTTGAACTAGACAGGATATGATCACGTACGACGAAGTCGTGGTGGTGCACTTCGGCGTTGGCGAGCAACGCGAACGCGAGGCAGCTGCATGAGAGGAGGAAGAGCAGCCGGGACGACGCCATGCCGATCGAAGAGTTGCCGCGTGTTGCCGTCGATCCACGCACCGTGTCGAACGAGGGGCAGGGCTAGTAGCAGCTTTTGCCTGAAGGTTTCCGAGCTGGCAATGAGACTTTCGACAGTGAGGGAACGGCATATATAGCGTTTCGAAGGAACAGGATTCAAGTGCTTAGTCATGTCGCTGCCCTGGTTGGTCGATTAGGTTTTGCTTTTTGCATGGTTTTTTTTTGGCAGAAGCCATATCGAAGTGCCTGCTCCGAGTCCGTGTGTTCAACCCTGCAGATGGATTGGTGCACCCACTGGCCTGCCCCGGTACCTTGGCGTGGCGCGACGGTCTCGGAAGCGATTTTTGCTAGTACTTCTTTCGCACGCTTCTCCGTAAAGGTGTGTTTGCACCGTGCTTTTGTAGTCATCTCATTCGGTTATAGCTGAGTTTGTTTGCATCGAATCTGGAAAAGTAAAGTTGGCTTTCGTTAAACATCTTCTAGATATTTTTTTTCTAACTATCATTCAGATTTAGGACTGTTGGATTAGAAATCCAATGGCTATGAATTCTCCGCCTTCCCCCTTGAATTCTACCTCCTTCCCTTTAAAAAAAATCTTTCCCCTTAAAAAATAAGGAACCCTTTAATCTCTAATCGAAGGGTCATAAATTTAGATGATAGTTAGGAGGAAAAAAAACATCCAAGTGATATCTAGACATTCATTCAACCGGCATACTTTATACTTGTCGATGGAACAGCAGATGTTCGCGAACAAGTGAATATGAAAACTTACTCTTCTGATCTGTGATTTCGGGAGCAACTATTTAATGCAAATGAAGTATGTTTTCTGTGCTTGCGGTCTATTGTTTTGATTCAGGATTTCCTCCCATTCATAGTACTTTTGCATGCATCTCTAATTTAAAAAGGTGGAGAGGTCAGGAGTGTTTGTTGACCATCTATCTCGTGTTCAGTTAGCCGCTATCAGAAGCTAGGTTGGGAGAAATGTATGTCCCTTTTCATATCGTAGTTTGCTAAAACTTATGGAGAAAGGAACTTGGTTTCTGAAACCCAATGATTAGAAGTCAACTGTCACGTTTTTTTTTTCTAATATTTGCTCCTGCCCTGTGAATTTTTGGCCAGCAAAAATATAATGCATTGAGTTTTTGTCATTATGTCTGTGCTTCTACGATTGAATCGGATTGAAGTATTTATGTGATGACTTTGGTACTAAGGAGGCGGATTTGGTAGCCTATATTGCAAGTGTCAATATTTGTTCCAACAAATCTTCCAAATCAATCTTCTGACAGTAACAATGGCACTGAATCTGATTGTTCAGTCCTATTCTAGATGCCTCGTGCCTGGCTTTGCATTTTATATTAAAATGAACTTGGAAGCTAAGACTCCATACATGCAACACAGCAACACCTCTCAGCCGTCGTAAAACGAACTCTCGCTTCTCCTTATCCATGAACAACCACTCCAAGAAGATCACAACTCTATCGCATTAACCTTTAGCACATGAATAAATTAATGAAATTATTCCTCTATTAAAATCGAACGTATTTCTTCTAAATCATTACTATTATAAAAAAAACGAGTTGGTGGTCGTACGTCCCTTCTCCAACCACACTATTCTCAACTTCTCATCACTCTCCACTTTTCAACTGATTAGAGTAACCCTCTTTCATAGCATGATTCTCTATATATCTAATAAATTTCGTTGCAATGCACGAGCAAATGACTAGTTCTTGAAAAATAAAAATCAAAGCTTTTGCTTCAGCAGTTGGACAAGTTGATATAAACACTGAACTCTGAACAACAACAGAAAAACACTGCGCTCCAAAAAATAAAAATCAAAGCTTTTGCTTCAGCAGTTGGACAAGTTGACATAAACACTGAACTCTGAACAACAACAATAGAAAAACACTGCGCTCCAACGTTACAGGCTTTGCATTTCGCCGTCGTGGACCGATCGACCATGAGGTAGGTTACCGACTTGGTGCCTCCAAGTCCTTCCACGACCACCCTGAAATGCGACAGGATATCTATCTAGTGAGTCTATTCTTGAGTTAGGAACGGCAGGTGAGAACAACAAAATGGGCAAAACAACAACTCCGATCCACTCTCAAATCTCCAATTGATCGGAAAAGAATTTCAGACAAATAGTTGTGCGTGCAATCATTTCTGATAATAACACTTGGTGATTGCAGTCTTTCTCTATGGCCATTCCACATGTGTCTTTCTTTTTTCTTTTTGGAGGTACAGCTTTGGAGGTTGGAGTTTAGATAAATGCCACTCCAAAACATGGCGTTTCAAGATATGCTTCCCAGAATTCTATATCAAAGCAAATAAGTTTTGTAGTAGTATATATCTAATTTCAAGATTGTAGATGACATATCTCGAAACGCCATGTTTTAGGGCGGCATATATCCAATTTTGCCGGAGAAAAATACCATGTCCAGGCTATGTTAATCTAAACCTTATTTTAATCAGGGTTGGATAAGGCATGGTCTTGTCTTCTAAGTACCGCAACTGCAAATGCATTTTAGTATATCATCCACTACCTTGAACTTTAGGATTGAATTGATCCTTTTGCGTATAGAGTGCTGCAGTTGGCGTTCTGGTTGTGATTGATTTTGATCTTGATTTTTCGATGAGTTGCAGTTCGTGTAGATCTCCATGCGCATTATTCTTCTTCAAATTGTTCAGAAGTTTTGAACTGAATCAGGGGCGGAGCTTGGGAAAAAATCTAGCTTGGAAAAATCTAATATGGCTAACATGTTATGGACAATGTTATAATCAAGTTGATATGTGCATATGAAATTGACAATCATAGTAGTTTTGAACTAAAAGCAATCTTAAAGTCCTAGAGACACTTTATTCAAATTTTAATTCAATACCAACATAGTCTAATATCTGTCTATGCTAAACGCCTAAACAAAAATAGCAAAATTAAATTTGACGTTTCGGATGTGGGCAATGGGGGGAGGGAGCGAGCGAGGGAGGATCACCTTCTTTTCTTGGCTTCTTGGTTTGGAACGGGGGTCTGAACGTCTGGGATTCACTGTGGTTGTCTACTTGTTTGGTTGACGTTCGACGGTCAGCGTCTTGTGGGCTCGGTGCGGTGGCCTCCCACCTGTGCCTCACCCGCTCCTAGCTGCGTGCGCCTTCTCCTCTACGGCTTCGCCCTCCGGCCCTCGTCAGTCTCCACCGCCTCCTGGCTGCATGCGCCTTCTCCTCTACAGCTTTGCCCTCTAGCCCTCGCCAGTCTCCACCGCTTGGAGGGAGTGAGGAGTAGAGTTAGGGCTAGGATTGTTGGATCGAGACGCCGGCGAGGGAATGGCCTATTGGAGTTAGTATTGAACTGGGACACTAGGGCCCACTACTACAGAAATCATCATCACAGACGGTTTTTTGAACCGTCTGAATTTATGGGTCAGTGATAATCGAAGGTTATCACAGACGGTTTGTGAGCCGTCTGTGATAAATACAATCTGACGGTTCTAAACTTAGAACCGCTCAGGATATCTCACACATCATGCAGCGGTTCTAAGTTTAGAACCGCTGTGATGTGTCCAACTGTCGTGATGTCTGTCACGCATTTTATACTACAAAGCGTCTATTATAGTTCATTCTATACCTAATTTTTTCTATTTTTCAATTAGCCTCGAAATGTTAGCTATGCTTTTGAAAACAAGTAAATACGATATCAAACATAGCAGAGAACATTTTATTTCCATTATAATCCACCATTACAACATCACAAGATTACAATCCACCATTACAACATCACAAGATTACAATCCACCATTACAACATCACAAGATTACAATCCACCATTATAACATCACAATATTACAATCTACTATTACAACATCACAAGATTACAATCCACCATTATAATAGCAGATAACATAGCGTAAAAATCTACCAAAACTCGGAGAGAAAAATCCACCATCAATGGAGAGAACAATGAAAGCAACATAGCAGAGAACAATCCACCATCACAAGCTCGGGTAGGCCTTCTTAGCGGCCGCCTCATCAGTAAGCTCCCGGCAACCCTAAATCCAACAAAGTAGCAACAATGGAGGCTACGATGGAAACCTAAACCCACAGAATCAAATACTAGAAGAAACAATGGAGGAGGTAACTTAAGATGCATTTGAAGGGAGGGTGGATGGGTTCGGTGAGTATTTATAGAGGAGGAGAGCTACGATCCCGGGTGTGGGTTGGGCGGTTTCTATTGGCTGGAATTGGGTTGAGGAGGATTGACGGCCCACTCGACAAATTATCACGCACGGTTCTTGGTAAGAACCGTCATGATATTGGCTATTATATATACCGATACGATATAAACAACTAGTCTCAAAATATAAAATAATAAAGTTCTATATGGATTATATATACTCATTTGAAAGGTTTCGACGAGATCTACAACTTTGCAGTTGAGGCAAAATCCAAATTCCAAAGGAAGATTGAAAATTTTGGCAAAATTAGAAACCAAAACTTGCAACACAAATTTGGGGCTAAAGAAGGCCGATTTTGAGGGTCTTGGAGGTCGACTGGCGCAAGCTGGTCGTTTTTGGATCGGGCTCGTCGTTAGCTTTCCAACGAGTACAAGAACATCGCAAACGGACACCGTATGCAAAGTTATGCCCGTTTTAGTGAAGGTATGTCAAAACGGAATACTACTCGAACTCGGGCGGAAATTTTGAAATTTTAGAGATGCGCGGCGGAAACATATCACGACGGTTCTTAATCAAGAGCCGTCGTGATATTGTCATATCACGAGCGGTTCTTGATTAAAAACCGTCGTGATATTGCGAATATCACGAGCGGTTCTTAATCAAGAACCGCTCAGCGATATTCGAATATCGCGACGGCTCTGATTTAGAACCGCTCGTGATATTCGCAATATCACGACGGTTTTTAATCAAGAACCGCTCGTGATATTCGAATATCGCGACGGCTCTAGTTTAGAACCGTCGTGATAATATCCCGCGGTTCTTGATAAGAACCGCCAGCGATTAGATTAACACGAGCGGTTTTATGAACCGCTCGTGATGAGGCGTCTAATATAAGCGTTTTTGTAGTAGTGGCCTGTTTGGATACGCTTATCGAGAATTGATTTTAATTTGATCAAGATTTTTCGATAAGTCGCGATCCAAGAATCTGCGATCCGAATAATTTGAATAATCTGATGGGGCTTGCGATGCAGATTTTGGATTCTTAGTGCAAATGCTGATTTTTCCCACCGCGGCGGTTGAAAGAATCAAAAATAATCAAAGCGTTTGGGTGGGATTCTCGCTTAATTCTACCCAGAATCGGATTTTAAGCGTATCCAAACAGGGCCTAGGCCTCGATGTTTCAGCTCAGAATAATTGGATCCCCTTGAAGTTTTGGAGGCCCAAGAGCACATGCACATCCTACCACTTTTCCTTGCCCTCTCATGCAGTCATGTGTAGGCCCTACAATGCGGCTTATCTTCTAGTAGGTTGTCTTCAACCTCCAGCCAGACCAACCTCCCGGGCGGTTGCATCCATGGTAAAGAATTCCACCTCAGTAACTCTATAAAGGGTTTGATGGCTTAATGGATCAAAGGTCGGACAAAAATGCCCACCCTGTTTGAAGTGTTGGCTCTGACATGCATCCATGCACAAGTCTGTTACTCCACTAGCGGAGACGCCATCTCGAAGGGCTTACTCCAAACGGCTTAAAGCCGTGGATTTTTATGTGTATTTTAGTTAGAAATGTATTATAGCAGTTGTTAGATTTTCTAAGTCAAAAAATGAGAAAAATAAGGAAAAAAATAAAAAAACACACCACTACATCTTTTAAAACAATGAAAAGAAATAAGAGAGAGAAAAGAAAAACCCAAAAACAAAAAAGACTAATACCAAAAAAGCCAAAAATTAAGAAACCTAAAAGCTCAAGACAGTTTGGAGCGGACCGAAGTAAAAGGAAAGAGATGCTTACCTTGGCCCTACCTACCATTGAGTGTACGATACGAAAAGGTCAGCGTACTCCTACGTACCATGACACTCACATTTCTTCTTCCTCCGACTAGGATCCCGCTCACTTTGGCTTGAGTTTTTGACTTATTTTTTACTATCCCTAATTTCGTCTTTTCTGGTTTTTTAAACTTTTTTGCCAGTTTTTTCCTATATTCGTTTGCATTGTCCATGATGTACTAATCTATTTTTTATTTTTAACTTTTTAAAATTTAATTACACTAAATAAATTACTATCAATTACGATATAATTTTAGTTATAAACAAACATATTTTAGCCCCCACCGAGCGGCACAGCGGCACTGGAGTGTTCCGCGGCTTCCCCACCAGATCTCGCTTTCCCCCAACCCTAATCGCCGGCGGCAACCGTGATGGCCGCCATGTCCTCGACGGCGTCCAGCTTCGCCGCCGAAGAGGACCTCGAAACCCTCGCCCTCGATTCCTCCTCCACTGCCGCAGCCGCTGCCTCTGCCGACCCCCTGCTCCACCCACCTCCGTCCCCTTCATCCACCACCTCCTCTCCCACCGCCGCTGCGAGCCACGACGCATTTATGGACGATTACGGCGAGGATGACTTCGCGCCAGTTCCCACTCCCGAAGCCCCGGTCATTTCAGGCGAGGCGTCCCCGAAGTTCGCCCAGATCACCGTTTCCGAGCCTAAGAAGCACGCGGAACCTGCCACTGGAGCAGCGGGCGTCATTCCTGGCTCTGGAAGCTACTTCTCCTACCTCATCACCACACGGGTCGCCGACGGCGGCGAGTTCCGCGTGCGGCAACGCTTCCGCGACGTGGTGGCCCTCGCCGACCGCCTTGCGGCCACCCACCGCGGTCTCTTCGTCCCAGCGCGGCCCGACAAGAGCATCGTCGAGGGGCAAGTCATGCAGCGGCATGACTTCGTGAACCAGCGCTGCGTCGCGCTCCAGCGCTACCTCCGCCGCCTCGCCGTGCACCCCACCGTCGGCCGCAGCGCCGACCTCCACGCCTTCCTCACTGAGCCTAGCGGTATCCCCAGCACCTCGGGCGAGTCACCCAAGTGGAGTCCCGCGATGAGTGCTGCCACGTCCACTGCTATTGCCACTCCAACGCCGCCTGCAAAGAGCGGGAGAAACTTTTTTGGGATGTTTAAGGACCTGAAGCAGACGGTGGCGAATGGGTGGGTGGCGGTGAGGCCACCTCCAGTGGAGGAGGAGACTGACACAAAGTTCCTCGTGCACAAGGCCAAGCTCGAGGACCTGGAGCAGAAGCTCACGACGACATCTCAGCAGGTAGCTGTGCGTGTTTGCACTGGTTTAGTTGCATGGTGGAGCACTCATGTTACTCTTTGGCTAATTAGTTTAATTGTGGATTGTTATTGTGGAGAGAAACACAGTTCATTGTGGACAGAAACACAGGATATATGAAGCAAGTGACTAGATTCTGCATAGTTGTTTTGAGAAGTACCTGTCTACACTTACATGTTGCAACTTGGTCAAGTGTGCATCATAAGTTATTCAGTACTATGCACTAGTGTACAAAAGTACTCAAGCTAATGTTCTACTCTTGCATCATTTGTAGGCAGAGGCACTTATTAAAGCTCATGATGATCTTAGAGCAACTACAGCTCACTTGGGAATGACATTCATTAAGCTGGCAAAATTTGAAAGAGGGCAGGCTACATGCAGTTCTCAGAGAAGTCGAGCTGCTGATATTAACAATTTTGCAAATGCTGTTGTTAAAGTCAGCAGATCACAGACAAAGCTAAATGCAGAAATTGTGAAACATCTGGTATGTGGTGAACTAGCATGAAGTAACATTTGCTTGGATATAGGTTTTTACCATTGTGTTTGTTTCCCTTGAATTGTAACATTGTTTATCCTTTTACAGGGCACTATCCATGATTACTTGGAGACAATGACTTCTGTTCATAATGCATTTACTGAACGCTCTAATTCTTTACTTCATGTGCAAAGTCTATCAGGAGACTTATTTCTCTTGCACACCCGGGCTGCAAAACTTGAATCTGTGTCATCGAGAGGAATTGATGAGGAGAGATCGAGGTATCAGAAGATTGAAGAGCTGAAAGAAACAATAAAAGCAACAGAAGAAGCAAAAATCTACGCACGTAAAGAGTATGAACTAATCAAGGTAACTCACCCAAACTTATGAATTAAAGTAAGTGTACAATTTGTGTTTTGTATTTATCATAAGGGTCTGCTGAATGTTGAGTTACTATTCATAATCGTTCTTTTTTAATTGCATAGTTCAAGATTGTTATGGTTTATGTTCAGGTGACAAAATTAGATATACATGGTTAATATTCTTGCAATGGTTGCACAACATAATTCTCTACATGACCATAATAGGTTCAGTTGCATTGCATTAGAGAGTGATTTTTAAAATTTTGTTTAACACGTTACCTGGCACTAATTAATTGGCATGATTGCGTGAAACATCAGTCCATACTGTATTACTCTAAATATGCATCGTTCACTGACTCGGTTAGCCTGTAGGAACGATGACGACAAGGGGGGTGGGTTATTGATTCTTGAAACATTTTCCCCAACGGTAATTCAAAATCTTCACTCAAGTGATTATGAGAGCCACAAAGTTCGGATTACACTAACTAAGTTTAGCAAAACAAAGCTAGAAACATAAATCAACAAAATTAGTAACCTTTGGCACATGGCCAGTTAGACCGCCGTGGATGGGCCGGCCTGATTGTCCCTTGTTCTCAGACATGAAAACCTCGACTCAAAACTCAAATATTAAGAACCTGTTCGAATCTCATCCAAATACTTTCAAATTTTGCGTGAGACTTGTTCAAGGCATTAAGAACCTAAATCAATCAAGAATCACAAAGTTCTTGGACTTGGGTTCGCTAAATTGAAGAGAAGATCTAGGACTCAAGAGCACCAAAAACCCGAAAACTTAAATTACTTGTTTCTCGTGAGGATCTAAGGCATGGGGTCTTCCATATTTATCCACACATATTCTAGCAAGGTAATTTACGCAATAATTCGTGGCAGAACTCCCAAGATCATGAAATCACAAATCTTACTCAAGAACACTCGTGAACAAGGCATAATCTTGTTTCTTGCTATGGATGTGATTTAGATGAGCAACGATTGATCAACAAGGACCTTCTAGTGCCTCTTACACATCATGGATTATAGCAAGATCAAGAGAAGAGAAGGAAACACCAAAATCAAGCACAATCAAGATTTCAACACTTGAACAAAGAGGAGGAAGACTTGGGCGAATTTTGGATATGTATTGATACTTAGAGCTGAACATTTGTAGCCACTCACAAAGCTTAAAGATGACAAAAAGCTCAAGACAAAGAACCATGACTCATCTCTCAAAGGTTCTTTCCAAGAACCCTCTCTCTCCTCCACTTGGCTTCCTGGAGAGCTAATCCTAGCTCTCAACTCAACCTCCTTATATAGTTGAGGCTTCAAAAAACCCTAGCCAACATCTCTAATTGGGTTTCATCCTCTTACATGAGCTAACTCGTTAATCTAACACCATACTGGATTTTACACACACATGCACGTTTCTCAAAGCGCAACTTGCATTAACCTGCTAGTGAATCAACACTTGATCCACAACAATTTCAGCACATCCTTGACCTAAACTACCTCTCTTGCGCCTTTTCGCGCTATGATTTGATTAAGTCTCAACTTTCCGGTTTGGGACAAAAATACCGTTTTGCCTTCAAATCACCTTCCACAAAGCTTCACGCTTCCTTTGCCTTGAAGCAACCGCATGTTTCATCTTCGACTCCATGTGGTCCCAATGACTTCCTACTAAACCTCTCACGTATCCAGATCCCATCGAACCGTCCTTACTTGCAAATGGGCCTAAGTCACTTGGCGCGTCACATGTCTCTCCATACACCATGATGGCACCCAGCTTCCCTAAACATTCTGGACCTTAGCTCTTCCCTGTGTTTAGTCCCAATTCACCTTGCCGTTACTTGTCATGTCCGCCACCGGTAGCTCCCGTTCCGGTGTCTTGTCTTTCCGGCTTGTAACCACTCCGTTAGCCTAAGTCATCTTCCGGCGGTACCTTGATCATTCTATACTTCAGCTCCTCTAGCTTAGTCTCGATCCCTTGACTGCTTTGGACCTAAGCTCTCTTATCTTAGTCCCGGTCCAGTTCGTCTCACTATGACGTAGTTCTGGAGTTCTACAACCAACACCAAGAAGCAAACTGTTACGTAGCACCACACAATACACAAAATCATCAATTTACACAATCGATGAACCAAGAACCCTTACCTTCGCCTCAAAGCATTTTTGTATGCTTTGATATGTAGCCCATGGTGCCCAATGACTAGTCGTCACATCTTCACGCATTCAGACTCCCTGAACCGTCTCTATATGCATGGCCCCATCACTCGGCGCATCACATGCACCAACTCGTCTTTTGATGATCGTTGTCTTCTCTGTGTTTCCCGCTTCAGCCATATAGCCTCACTCGGACTTACTTGACCGCATACCTCATCTCTCCTACCTAGTTCCGATCACTTGCCGTTGACCGCTAACATTCTCTAAGCCACCTCCACATCTAAAGACTAAGCAACCATCTCGAGCATAAGTTCCATGCACTTGACTCATGTTAGTCAAAGTAATACGGCATACAACACACTACAACCAAATGACGATACCCATGCTGTGCACACGCTCAAACCCCTTAAGCCATGAGTCAAACTTAAGACCATCATGATTCGTCTAACCACATCATACATAGCCTCCACATGCACTTCACAGCATGTAGGCACAATCCTCCTGGCAACCTATGTTGTGCACACACTTAACTATGCTCATACGCTGATCCTAATCTCCTAGGATCAAACCTCAAACTAAAATGCACAGTTTCAGCACTAATTCGGCAAAAGCCGGTTTGAACGCCATTACCATGCCGGTTTGACAGTTGGTACCATGCTGGTCAGACCACCATGGTTTGACCGGTTTGATTCCTTAAGAGCACCAGAAAATATCTCTGGAATTTCAGTAAAACTATATCTAGTTTCAGCTCCAGTTTCCATTTTCAGTAGCACCTAGTGCAAACACATATCCAAACAAGCCTACACAAATGTTTTGTGTGCAATTTCCAAAAGCCAATATGGCCGGTCTGACATCTTGCCCCATGCCGGTCAGACCGCCGACTACTGGACGGTTAGACTGCCTTTCTGAATCCTAACAGCACAATTTGAAATCTGAATTTTCTTAAACCTTTGCAAAATTCAATTTCAACTCAACCAAAGTGTCAGTTCATCACAAATATATTCTAGACCTTCTCACATTGCCCCACACAGTTAGTCTGAACAATTTTTTTTATCATAGTGATGTATGCTATGGAAATGCTCAATTGCTCATTAGTGAACACAGTGTTGACTAAGTCAAATTAACATTATTTCTAGTTAAGCTCTAAGAAGTCAGAATGAATTTAGACTTGTGATTACTGCAGCATGGGTATAATAGCTGCCGTGTTTCTAAAAGACTAAGAAGTAACTGAAGTTGCTATGTACAGAACTACGGATTGACCCTTAGTTTTCAGGACACAGCTTTTACAATTTAAATGATGATAGTGCCAGGTATGACAGGTATGCTAGCTTATGTATTGACCAATTGGGACTGGATTTTTTCAATAATATGTTAGGCTTTTTTATGGGGAATTTGTACTGTCATGACAATATTGGAGGGTGGTTAAGCCTGTTGTTCAACCCAGAGATCAGGGTAGCATCTGTTTGTGGTGATTGCGAAAGTATTGGGAGGCATAACTATGCCAATCATGCGAACGGGCCTCTAGCCTAGCGGTTAGAGCGCTCTAATAGCACCCCTCAAGTCCTAGGTTCGACTCCCAGTGGGAGCGAATTTCAGGCTGAGGGAAAAAAATCCCCTCGCTTGCCCCATAAGCCAAAGCACAGGTCTAAGGCTCGCCCAGGTCGTTGGTCGTCGCCAGGTCGTTGGTCTAGGGATCACCCTGGTCGTTTTCACATGGGCTGATGCCGCTGTGTCAGGGTGGGGCAAGGGTTCGGGGATTTTCTCGATCTGCGTGAGAAGATCTTCTTCTTAAAGCAATGCCCGGGGGCTGTCTTACCCCCCGCAGGTCGAGTTTATAACTATGCCAATCATCAAGCTTTCTTTCAAGTAAACTGACATGTCTCCTTGTAGAGTTACCAAATCATATGTACGAGTTTTGGAAATGCTAGAGACATGGTTCTGCTGCTGAATTTAAATTCCAAATTTGTTGCTTGGCATGGACTATTTGGGGATTTTCTAATATAACCTTTTTTTTCTGATAGTGCAGGAAAACAACATGAATGAAATTAAAAGATTTAACAAAGAGATACACCAGGATTTGTTGGAGATGCTGAAATGCTTTGTAACAAATCAGGTAGAAATTTTAAACTTTGATTACGAACTTATTCTTTTTTGTCTGCTGTTTGCATGATCCTTTGAATTTTTTTTAACGAAAATTAAAAGATAGACAAATCTGTTGGGAGTATTTGTGTGATGTATTACTTATTCATTGCTATTTGCTTGTCTGTTGTATTACTTCTTCATTACTATTTGCTGAAGATCTACCTTCATAGCTCCATTATTTTCAAAGCCTAGGTACCTGCTATTTAACCCCAAAAAAATTTCCAATAGCATTGCTTATTGTTGGGACTATTATTCTGATTGTAGAGTAGTATCCAGTTTTAAATTAAAAGCTAGTACATGTTGCCTACTTAATCACTTTTCTGTCAAAGTGCAAAACAAACACTTTGATATTGGATGTGGTGACTGTTGTGGTTATAGACCAAACAATAATCAAGGGGGCTACAGGGATGCCACAAAAGGGCTGCTCGGAGCCTTACAAACTGTAGAGACAGGGATAAAAGTCTATGTTACCTAGATTTGTTTGAAAATGAGAGCTCTGCCCCTATGGCGCTCTAAGGCATATATTTATAGCCATGAGGAGGCTTGTTGCATAAATGTCCCTCTCTGGGTCTATAATTGTAGAGACGATACCGTCTTTTCCTTTACTATAGTCCTCTTGAGCCAAACATGTGGCCTTACGACTATTGGGTCTTCTAGAGCAAGGGATTGGCTGGGCCAAGGTGAGGGCCACTTCCCCAATAGTGACCATGATTGTTTGGAATTTACCTCACATAACTTGGAATTCTATATCTGTACCCATGCGGAAGTGATTGGTCAGTACAGTTGTTCTTTGCAGTCTCATGTTTGGTTATCTTTGTTGTTACCAACCCAAGGACTATGTTTTTTATGTTTCTGCTGATAACCCTAGAGCTTGAGCTCCACTAACCGTGTGCACCTAGCGATCTCAGAGGTTATAGAGGAGGGGGTCAAGTTGCAACAGTGTTGAAACTAGAACTAGCAAGGCCATGCAGTGTTACATGGGATCAGCTATAAACGATTTGGTATATTGTTATTTGTTGTGCTTACGCAGCTGAAGAGGAAACCCTCTGATGAGTTTTAAAATTTAAAACCATTTGAAATGACAACTAAATGTAATGTTTGTTTGGATACAGTAGACACCATCTAAACTCTTATGTTGGTCTCTGAAGACAATCACTAGTGCATTTGCAACAAATATTAATCGTCCTTTTGGCCAAGAAAAACACATTGTGCAAGATGACCATTTTAGCTATGCAACACTTCTACCGGGAAGAAATAAATTTGTAAAGTTCACATCAGGCAGCTTAGATGGAGTGGTATGAAATTTATAATAATAGTTGGTGTATGCAATTTACTATTGGGACACCATCATCTCCTTTTGAACACTTATCAGAGAGAGAGAGAGAGAGCGCGCTTTCAACCTCATTCCATCAAGGTTCCTTGCTATCTTGCATTTCTTTTTTCTGCAAAATCCCCTGCTATACTCTTGCTACCAACAATGCATTTCATAGTAGTCAATAAATTTATCATGGCAAAGCTGATTAAAATTTGCATCATTGGCTTTTTGCAATGTGCAGGTTTCATACTCAGATCATATTGCTAGTATATGGGCAAAGGTAGCAGAAGAAACAAAAGGATATGCGGGCGGGAGCAGCTGAAGTAGGATGTGTGTATATACTAGTGAAATTTGAAACGTTTATCTGCAGCGGCAACATCAATTACAGCATTGAGAATCGTGTTACAACTCAGCGGTTTAGGCTATATGTGCAGAGACAGTTTCCACTCCCCAGTCCCCAAGGGGCATCGGGTCAAGGATTTTTCTGGAGATGGCTATCTCCGGTTGTTACCTGAAAATTTCCAGGAAAGAAAGAACCAACCCACGGTCACAACACCAACACATCTGTCTTTCCCAGTCCTTTTCTTTCACACCCTGGGCTTCATTGTAATGTTGAGTTTTTTCTGTACAATTACACGGAACTAGCTGACTGGGATCCCTGCTTCCCGAGAGAGCCATATACATGAGGTTTACTTTCATTGTCTTTCAGAAGAGTGAAGAGTTGCAGGCGCGCCCTTAGCCATATGCACGCCTTTGTTCCTTTCAACATCTAATCCTCTATGCGGAACGTCCGAAAGGCTTTGTGATGTACAAGGATTTGGTTTGATATTATGCTGGGCAACACCAGGCATAAGGAGCCACGTTTCCGCGAAAGGTGAGCCACCAATCTCGCACGCTGCTGACTGGGCATGTGCGTGAGCCACTGGTAAGGTTGGCACCTAGTGGTGACGCTTTTCGAACCATCCGTGTCAGCATCACTGCTTATCCTCCCTACACGTAAGTATCCTTTTGTCCTATATTTGCGAAGATTTTGTTTTTTTTTCAGTTTATAATTTTTTTAAATTAATAAATAGAATGATTTTTCTGCCGTCTTTATAAAACGGTTTATCGAATTAGACTTTTAAAATAGCTTACTTTGATTTAGTTAGTTCGTATAAACATCTATGTTAAACTTAAATATCATCAGCTCAAGCCGAAAAGTACCCAGTCGGAATATAACACAGGCTCAAAATCCCGCCACGAACGGTAGGATAGGACCGCTACTACAACTTGAGCTCAGCCACGAAAAGTAACCTCATTTCCATTGCAACAACTTTCCCAAAAATATAGATTTCGCAGCTTGTGCAAACCGTCTCTATTCTCCTAGTTCTTGGCTGGCCTTTTTTTTTGGACTTTAGGTTTATAATTTTTAGTTTATACTACAGTAATTAGCTTTTAAATGATGTATCTTTTTAAGACAGAGTCTAAAAGTCGATTATAATAGACAATATACTAAATTCATCTGTATCGATTAAAATCACATGTGAGTGTTTCTCTTTGTACTCTTTTACAAACAACCAGAATTTAAAAATTTAAGTCAAAAGCCATAAAACACAGTTCAAAAGAATTCACTCCTTTTTGGACCTCTTTTATTAGTTTCTATAAGCTGCTTTTTGGACTTTTCTACAGTAATTAGCTTTCAAACATATAGTGCCTTTTTAAGACAGAGTTTACAAGTTGATTATAGTACACATTGTAACGATTTTATTTATATCAGTCTAAACCGCACGTGAGTTTTGGTTATTCCGTAATCTCTCTTACGAACAACATAAAAGACATAAACCGCAGACATAAGTTATAAACCAAAGCTAAAAAAACAGACCCAAAGTTCACGAAAATTTACAGTCTGTTGGAAATTCGCTTTGCACCGCGGTGTCTCTTTTTCCGCTAGTGAAAATCCCATAATACTGCGTCATTTTTTATTAGTAGCAAATCCCCCACCGTGTGTCCGGTAAGTAAATTGAATTTTCAAATTGTGTTCTTCGCATCCGTCTTGCAAGGGAAAACACTTAGATGATGCTTATTTAGACTTAAAAGTCTTAACTTATAGTTTATTTTGCACTGTAACGGTTGAAAATGCATTGTACCTGTTAGTAGATTTTTCAGCGTAATTAAATTGAAAATAAAAAATAAAAAAGTCATATCATCACAGTCAATTAAAAGGAATAAGGGGAAAAAAAGTAAAAAAAAAGCTTTAAAAAATTATATAGCCAGAAAAGGTAAAAAGGTAGAAACTAGAAGCAAAAGATCCAATGAGCAGGTACTTAGTTCGAACGGATAGAAGAGAAAGGGTGAGTTTTTTTGACTAAGATTTATGATTTATGGTTGTGATTTTTTAATTCTGACCTGTTTGTGAGAGACAGTATGCAGAGGGAAATAGTTGCTTGCGATTTTGGGGCAGTACAGCTAAACTTGTATAGTTTGCACTACAATTTACCTATAGACCCCATTTTGAAAAAACACACTATGTATTTAAGTTTATGGTGCACTCACCGCGCACCCAACTAAAAAGTCACGAAAAATTTCAAAAAAAAAATCTCCATATACTTCTAAACTTACTTTAACTATGCATAAAATTTCAAATTCAGATTCATTATGTGTTAGCGATAACAAAAAGAGAAAATCTGACAACAATTAAGAGTTCAAATTTGTCTGTATTTTCTCTTTTTTTTTGCTGATCTTAACATAGAATAATTTTAATCTTAGAATTTTATACATAGGTAGAGTAAACCAAAGTATATATTTGGAATTTTTTGGAAATTTTTCGTGACTTTTTAGTTAGGATATATAATAAATGTATTATAAGCTTGAGTGTATATGATGTATTATCGACTTAAATAGATTCTAAAGACTAAGCATAAATCCAAAAAACTGACGACCCATGAGATAAAAAGTGCAGGGTGTTGTGCTCCATCCAGACTCCCTCCTCCATTTCCCCTCGCCACTGGCGCGTCGGCGTCGCGCCTCCGGTGTCGCCTCGGCACGGGGAGAATGCTGCCCCACACGCCCTCCCGAAATCCGGCCGCCTTCATGTTCAAGCCCCTCCTCCCCACCAAACCGCTTCTCGCTCCCGCCTCCTCCTCCTCCTCCCGCGGCAGCCTCTGCATCGCCGCTGCCTCCCGCCGCAACTTCCTCCTCCTCGCCCCGTCCCTAGTCGCGGCGTCTACAGCCCTCCAGTCCCTCCCCCTCGCGGCCTCCGCCTTGGAAGATGAGAAGCCGGCCCCACCGCCGACGGCTGCTCCGGCTCCGGCTCCGCCCCCGGTGGGGGAGCCCAACGAGGCGGCGCTGTCGAGGGTGTACGACGCCACGGTCATCGGGGAGCCGCAGGCCGTGGGTAAGGACGCGCGGCGGAGGGTGTGGGAGAAGCTGATGGCCGCGCGGGTCGTGTACCTCGGCGAGGCTGAGCTCGTGCCCGACCGCGACGACCGGGTGCTCGAGCTCGAGATCGTGAGGAAGCTGGCCGCCCGGTGCGCCGAGGCCGGGAGGAGCGTCTCGCTCGCGCTAGAGGCCTTCCCTTGCGACCTCCAGGAGCAGCTCAACCAGTTCATGGATGGGAGGTTGTTGCTATCTCCTTTTGCTAATGGAACGAATTTTACATGTTTGCTAGTTGTGACAAATCTAGCTGAGCTACATGCTGGGTGGGTTCTTGTTGTGATGCGTCCGAAGCTTTGTGTTAGAGATTTTGAGTCCTAATCGTGTTGAATTCAATTGCAGTTAGTGCTTGTCATGTTGTGTTTTGATTTTGATAGGCGCAGAGAAGTGGGGCAATAGGTTCTACTTATTGCCTTCTAGCAAAGCCGCGAGATTACTTAAGCTCTGTCAAATTGTAGGAAGGTAAATTTCGTGGCAACTCTATCAAATAGCTAAGAATGTATTGTAACAACCTCACCAGTGAAATGCTGTACTGTAGACGTTCCACCACCCCGTGAAGGTTTCCTAGAACTATTCCGTATCTACTACACTACTACTATCATGATCATGTAGGTTTCGGTGCAGGCTAAGTTCAAATTGAAGCCCTACTTTTGATTTCTCCTTCACTCTTTTGGGGAATAGTGTATTTCTATAAGAGCAATTGCAATTTCTAAGCCCTCCAATACTTCCCTTTTGATGAACTTCTAACAAATCTATGCTTTTTGTCAGAATTGATGGCAACAACTTAAGGTTGTACACATCCCACTGGGCACCAGAGCGCAGGCAGGAGTATGAACCCCTTTTGAATTACTGTCGTGATAATGGAATCAAGCTTGTTGCCTGTGGAACTCCACTTGAGGTGATTCATAACTTTAGTCCAGCAAAATTGCATCTGATCATTCAATTCAGTCACAAACTTTTATCATCATACTTCTTGTTCATTGATACGTCTGATATATGAGGTTGTAGACTTTGATATTGTAGTTGTTATATTGATTTTACCTTATTCTGACTGGCAAACTTATTCTTATATTGTGCCCTGGTGCTTTTACCCGCTGAATAAGCACCTATTCTACACCCCCTCCCTTTTCCTCATGTCCAAAAATGTTGTGATATACAGTATGTTGAATATATAGCTTAGTTTCTCTATAATATTTGGTGAAATATATCTAGTTCATTTCTTGACTAGGTGGTGAGAACTGTACAAGCAGAAGGAATTAGAGGCCTTTCAAAGGCACAAAGAAAGTTGTATGCTCCTCCAGCTGGCTCAGGCTTCATTTCTGGCTTTACATCCATCTCAGGCCGATCATTGATAGACAAGATTTCATCAATTCGTGGCTCTCCTTTTGGCCCAAGCTCATATCTATCTGCACAGGCAAGAGTAGTTGATGATTATACCATGTCCCAAACTATAATGAAAGAAATTACTAATGGAGATCCTTCAGGGATGCTTGTTGTTGTAACTGGTGCAAGCCATGTTATATATGGGTCACGAGGAGTTGGTGTTCCTGCCAGAATATCTAAAAAGATGCAAAAGAAAAAACAAGTCGTGGTACTTCTTGATCCTGAGAGGCAAGGTATAAGGAGAGAAGGTGAAATCCCTGTAGCTGACTTCTTGTGGTATTCTGCTGCCAAGCCATGCAGTCGAAATTGCTTTGACCGTGCTGAAATCGCTAGAGTTATGAATGCAGCTGGTAGGAAGCGTGAAGCTTTACCCCAGGTTATCACTTGCTCTTTATCAGTATATGTTGGGTGCTCTTTTGGTGTACTAATTGTAAGATGTTGTGAATGGAGGTGGTTATCTAAAGGAAAAATTCTAAACCAGTGGTAACGAAATTGTGTATAAGTAATTTCGATTGATGGAGCCATAAAGACTGAACTCTTTTAAAAGTTAATACAGCAAAAACATGGTACAATTAGGCAAATAACGTCATATGTTCTTATGTTTTGAGCTAATGGACCGTGTTGTGTTGAATTGTTACAGGATCTTCAGAAAGGAATAGATCTTGGTGTAGTTTCTCCTGACATATTGCAGAACTTTTTTGACCTTGAGAAATATCCTGTTATGGCTGAACTGATTCACCGATTCCAAGTAAGCAGATATTGTACTTTATCTTTATCTATTGCTCCTTTCCCTTGTAGTTTTCTATTTATGCATTAATAGTTGACTGAATACTACTGCTTTTAGCTATAGTTCCCTTGTATTGTTATAGCTAAAAATGACCATTTTGTGCAGGGTTTCCGTGAAAGGTTACTAGCAGATCCAAAATTCTTGCATAGGTTAGCTATAGAAGAGGCAATATCAATAAGTACCACTCTTGTAGCACAATATGAAAAACGGAAAGGGCGGTTTTTTGAAGAGATCGACTATGTCCTTACTGATACAATTAGAGGTTCTGTTGTTGACTTCTTTACAGTGTGGCTTCCCGCTCCTACTATTTCGCTCTTAACTATTGCCGACGATGGTTCTGATGAGAGCTTGGAGCTTCTCAAAGGACTTTTAGGATCATTTCCAGATAATGCATTTCAAAAGGGTATTATGGGGCAGAATTGGAACATGAACCAGAGGTTTGCATCAGTGCTAATGGGTGGTATTAAACTTGCTGGTGTTGGATTCATCTCTAGTATTGGAGCTGGAGTTGCTTCAGATGTCTTATATGGTGCTCGTCAAATTTTGAGACCTTCTGCAAGTGTGGAAGCGGGACGCAAAAGATCTCCCATCTGGAAATCAGCGGCTGTCTATAGTTCCTTTCTTGGAACATCAGCAAATCTGCGATATCAGGTAGTTCATCAGGATCATTTGTCTAATTTGAACTGAAGGACCTAGAGTTTAGAATTTAGATTGGTATATCTATTACAGCCATAAAGTGCTAACTTGAAAATCTGTTCACTTAAGTGGTTCTGGTTAACCATGAAGAGGCATTTTGTCTGCGGAGTTGCGCATACCAGGGCACATGGTAGCAATGGTTAAAATGCTCTGTAATATACTCCCTCTTCGACCTAGTCCCCAAAACAAAACATTGACCACTAGTTGTATTGTAATATATTTATAAAACTCAATAAAATTATAATATTATGAAAGTAATTTTTAAGACAAATTTATACATATGATTTTCATATATCCCAAATATTTTAAAATGTATTGATAGTCAAAAGTTTTAAAAGTTTGACTGCACACATCCTAAAATGACATGTATTTGTGATTGGAGGGATCGGAGTAGCATGCTGAGAATGCAGGAGTTAGTCTGAAGGAAAATTGAGGCCTTGCAACTGCAGCTCATATGCTATCAATAGCTCACTGATGAATTAGCTTGTCCAGTAATTTATCATGAAAATAAATGCAACTTATCATTGTCCCTTTCATTTTGAACAAGTTTTTAAAAACTTTTTTCCTGTAAATATGTTAAGATCATTGCTGGTCTGGTGGAGCATCGGCTAGGAGAGGATCTGATGGCCTACTATAATCAGCCGCTTCTTGCTAGCCTATTGTCCTTTGTTGCGCGGACAGTTAATTCGTACTGGGGAACACAGGTTTGCCACTTCTGCACTTTGTATTTCCTTGGTAATGTTTCGTGGTTAGGTGCATTCTCAAGCTGGTTAAACTAAACAAACAAGTATCTCTCCCCTTCCTCTCTCCCTTTCTCTCGCACACACAAGAAAAGCAATCGAATATACAATTTCCGTTTCTATTGAAACCAACAAAGGTGGTGTAGACTTTTCCAATCACTAATTTATCCACAATGGCATTTTTTTTTGTTCTGCCTGTTCAACTATGCCGTATGAACTTTAGCATTCCTAATCGGCAGCTGATACTTGTTTAATTGAGATGAAAGAGAAATCATTGCTATTCACTACCACTAAGTATCCTTAAGCAGCTTCTCTGTTTTTAATAAAACTTTTGTTGAATATCTTCAGGGACAAATGAAAACCTTACAATGAAAGGATTTATTCCTGTAGTCTATTAGTCTCCTACTCCGTAGATATATATTAGACAAGTTACACATGGTAACACTTGCACTCTACGTTTCTTTACTGACAGCTATGTTTGATGCAGCAATGGATTGATCTTGCACGACATACTGGCCTGCAAACTAGCAAGAAAGGGCTACCCTCTCCTGAGATTTCCAACTCACCAGAAATGCCACTGTTAGAATGTGGTACGACAGAAGTACAAAATGTGGATGACAGCAATAACCAATCAAGTAACCGGACATAGTTCCTTTGATGGTACACCCTGTACAGTACGGGCATATAGACGGGAAAGTCTTCGTAAGCAAGATTGAAGCTCAGCCATATAGCATTTGTCTTTTGGGATGATCAACAGGAAATTTTGAAGAGCAGAGCTTTTGGCATGTCTTGTTTCTCAATCTTATGGCCAAAAGGCCATTTTTACACCCTTCCAGAGTAAATATACTATTTGTACTTCCCTAAAAAATATACTATCTGTACATCACAGAGGAAACAATTGTATTTTGAAACACACCCCATTTACACACTGGAATTCATACAAAATTCATGGTATTTACTCATTATGAAAACAATTTTCTTGAGGATTGGCAAGGACCAGGATTGTCAGTATGCCACTTGTGACAAAGCATTGCATATGTGCATATTACATTTGAAATTCTATTGACTGGATGTAATGTTTGTTCGTGCCATAGAGCCTGATGTTTCAAAGGGTATTTCTCTGGATCCTATTTCTTCTGGTTTAATCACTAGTTAACTTTCTTATTCATTCCTGCGAGCTATGGTTTCTTGCTAATACTTCTTTAATCAGGTACCTTGATGTGCCGTAGATATTTTCTTCGTAGAGTATTGAACAAGTTGTGTCTCCATGGCTCTTTCCGCTTAGCCTTAGCTGCATATATAGAACAATTCACCATCCCCTTTCCTCTGCGGAAGAGAGACCGTATGAAGAAGTACACCATATGGCAAGTGCGAGTGTGATCGTGCGTGGAGAGTCAGATCGCTTTATGCCCATGATTCTAACCTCTGAGAAATGGATGTCTCCCGCACAGGTTCTTCCTGTTCATCGAAATGCGTTGCACGTACCCAACACGCCCTTGTTCTGTACCGTCATCCCGTCGTACAATCAAACAAAGCCACCGTGCATTAGCCTGTTGTTGCTGCCACGGGAATCCTGTTCTCAAAACCTCAACCATCCAACGCAGCAATATTCATTTTCTTTTCCAAGAACCTAAATCTGGACCACTGGAAAACATATCCATAGTCTTAACGACAGATTTGATAGGACAGAACCGGAGATGCAGGTATTATCAAGTGTCCCTCGTACCAAAGGACCGGGCTTTATCACTTCAAAAATATAAGAAAAAGAAAACGGAACTGTTCAATAATCATTTGCCTTTTTCTCTAAATCAAGTCCATATACTGTGCAGTACGGGCGAGTATATTATACGGTAGTAAAATACTCGCATCACATGACATACTCACGGCGCAGCCAGAGTGCCAGATGGGGCAAACGCCAGTG
This sequence comes from Dendrocalamus sinicus, assembly GCA_036346575.1. NCBI lineage: Eukaryota > Viridiplantae > Streptophyta > Magnoliopsida > Poales > Poaceae > Dendrocalamus > Dendrocalamus sinicus. The sequence goes on from CM070642.1 coordinate 52,728,848, forward strand.
TACTCCCAGTCTTGACATTTGCCAGGTTGGTTTGCGAATCTGCCATGCGGATGATGGAATAGTGCGTGCCTGCCTGCCTGTCCGTCCCAAATGATGAGGCTTAGTTTTTTTTTTTTGCTTATACTTAGTTTTGGTTTCTATATTTATAGTAACTTATTATTAAATAGTGCATTTTTTAAAGACAGAGTTATATGTAAATTATAATACAAACTATATTGAATTTAACTGTACTAACTAAAATTATATGTAACTATTTTTCTTTATGTACTATATCTCATAAGTAGATCAGAATTTAAAAACTACAGTTGTAGGCTGAAACATCAACCCAAAATAACCTTATTTGAGAGAGGAAGACGACGGATTTGATCTGAAAGATCAGGTGGATGGACGGATGCCGAGGCGGTCGGTGCCGTTACGGAGCGGTTGGATAGAGTACACCTCCCAGCGCCCACGCACGAAGCTTCGTACCTCCTTCCTCTCCGGATACGGGAGCTACCCTTGCACGTGCACCTCCACAATTCCATCTGTCACTCACGCCTCACCTGCGCCGGCCGGCATGACAGGTAAGACACGAATAAGTCAGCGAGCTAAGGTTTCACACTCTTGTATCTGGATTCTGGACGTCGGGCAACTGCACGTAAGTGGCATCTGTTGAACCAAAATACATAATTTGGTAATTTTGGTTACATAATTCCTTCCTAATTAAAAAGATACTAGTTAGGAGGTATAATTTGGTTACCTACTTCCTTCCTAATTAAAAAGATACTAGTTAGGAGGTATTCTCTCTCTCTCTCTCTCTCTCTCTCTCTCTCTCTCTCTCTCTCTCTCTTTTAAGTACCCTAATGATCTGCACTCAACGCTCGGGACCGTCAGATCACGCAAGCATCCGCTCAGAGTCCACTGCGTAAATGTGGCTGTCTTACATGCGACCCAAAGATCTTGAATTAGAGGTCCTAGGCTCCGGATGGTCTGGAGTCAGGTTTAGTTTTCACAGTCGGGACTCATACGGTATTCATGTCTACTCTATAGTAGTAAATATTAAAGTATAAATTATTCGTAGTAGAGCTATTTTAAATAATTTAAAAAATTACAAACAATTAAGAAAAATTTTGAATTGAAAACATAAAATTTGGAACTTGAAAATAGGGATGTATTAATGCTGTTGTCGATGAGTGTGTCCTGCTTTGTTGGCCCCGGTGGCCCAACCGCCACCGCACGCTCTCTTCGGGACCTCGGATGTAGGCGATCTGGCTAAGCCACGCTTGACACTCGCCATCACCCGTTTGCTATCTCGAATTTAAATTCTACATAAAACTTGGTTTTGGCTAAAAGAGTTTTAAATTGTCTATTCGCGCACCCCCTCTAGTCAGCGTTCTTGAATCTATAGCTGGGTTGTAGTTTTTTAGACGGATTAGAGATAGAGAAATGTGGGAGTGGGCTGAAATCTATCAAAAGTATAAATATTAAGTATTTAGATCAATTATCAATATATATGCTAAATATACCTGTTAAATATAGAATTGTTCAATTGATTTGATTGCTCAATTGAACACTCATAAATTATGTTGGGACCACCCCTGGCATCGGGTTCTATGCTTGGAAGGAATTGTTGATCGGGTAGCAGGGAGGGCAGGGAATGTGATGGAGGCTAGGGATTTGGCTCGGGATGGGAAGGGAAATTTGGCTTGGTAGGGATATATTAGAGAAGGAAGACGAGGGCAAAACGGTCTCAAGTAACGGTAGTGCGGGCAAAATTGACGGAGTGGTAAAAACCTAATTGGATGGATGTCTAGGTGGTACTAAAGTGTATCGGTATGTTTTGATGGTATATAACTAAAGTGGTGATCGTTTAATGGTATAGAACCATTTTTTCTTCTTTCTTTGTACCATCTTTAATCATGTTAGGTTCCGATAGAACTGTTCAAACCCGGTTTTCCCAATCCTTGCAAAACCAGCTGGTTTTCAATGTCCTTTGTCGCTGGCCGCCTGGCTGCGATGGTGCAACCCCACTACTCGCCTGTAGCCGGTTTTGAACGGATTGGCGTAAACCGTCATGTACAACCCTAGGGCTAGGCGTCCTGCCATTCAAGTATCACAAGGACTGCCCTCCTACAGTACGCTCGTTTGGTGGTACCCATCTCGGTTGCGTGCCCGGCGTGATTACTACCCATAGGGCCCCATATCCGTCGTCCTGACAGTGTTACGGATCGGACCACGATCGGAACCGCCCCCCAAGTACAAACGCACCAGAGTTTCGTGCGTAGCACGACGGCAGACGTGCAGTCCAACACGCGGCTGCGCCCAAAACTGCCGAAACCACCAGCCCCGCAGAGATCTGGTTGCTCCCCCGCCCGGCCGCGTGCCGCCCGCCCAAAACCTTCGGCGGCCGATGGCTCCATGCGACCCGGCCGTGCGACGGCGCAGCGAACGTGCGTTTTGCGCAAAGCTTCGCAGCCGGTTGCTCGCTGGTGGCGAAATCGGCCGGCAGCTGTGCCGAAACAATTGCAGCACGCCCGCCAACTTGTCGCGTTGGGTTGGAGCACCAGAGGACAGCGCCCTCGGCCTCTCGGGTAAGCGCGGATTTGGCCGGTTCGGCGAGAGGATGAACCCAGTTGGTCGCCGTGCGCGTGCCGTGCCACCAGCGCCAGGCAACTTCCGGGCCCCGAACGTTTTTAACGAGCCTCTCGAATCCTGGTGGTGGCTTCCTAGAGCTTGGGAAAGGTCACGGTGACATCTTTTCACCAGGTGCCTTCTCCGTTCGTGGCACACACTTGTCTTAGTTGCCACACTTTGCCAACAAAAATTGCCACACTTGCATAAATTGAGGTATTCAAATTCTTTGCCACACCTTAGCAAGCCTAAGGGAATCTTGTCACACTTTTTTGAGTCATTGACGCGTGGGACCTACTTTGCTGGAAGGGAATTTTGCCACAACTGTGGCTGCAACCAAACAGCTCCCAAAGTTGATCAAACTTGTCTAACTTTAAGCGTGGTAAACTGTGGCTGGCAACCACCGGCATTATTCCTCCGTGTGCGTACTGCAAACTACTTTGATGCCATCTACAACTAAAAACGCAACTGTAACATGTTTATGGTTGAACTAAATTATTGTTTTCTTACTAGTTAAGTGCCTTATGCGCCGATCCGTTGTAATGGGAATATAAACTTTGCACGAGATGACATAAAGCATGTGCTATGACTGTTGCTCACTGTTGATGAATATAGAGACTAGTTTGCCCTGATCAATTCGGTTTAAGCTTCAGGCTTCTGATTTATTTTTCACTATTCACAAATTTCGTCTTTTTCTAAATTTTTGGCTTTTTTGTGCTTTTTTACCAGTTCTTTTTTCCCGTATTTGTTTGTATTATACGTAATAGGTTAACATATTTTATATATTTTTTAATTTTTTTAAATTTAATTATGCTAAATAAGCCTCTGTCAACTACAGTATTTTTTCAGTCAGCTATAGTGCTTTCAGCCATAAGCCACCAAAAAAAGCCCAACTGATCACCACCTAGTCAGATGAGCATTGTTCACAAAATTTTATGAGTTCATATCAAGTTGCAACAGTTGAAAGCTCATAAAAAATTTTTGTGCTATTAGTGCGCGCGCGCACACACAGAGATATAGATATACAAATTTTGAAATTCAGGTGGTTACGTTGGACCGTTTGTTGGATGCCATGTCACTCTTATGACATCCTCAAACTGTTCACAAAAATGATATTGTAGCCATTTTATTTTAAATTTGGCCCTTAGACACCTTTTTTTTTTGTAAATCTAGCTCCTTCCTTGAGTTCGGCAGGTACCCACCGAGCTTCCTAACTTGGCAGGATGCTAGCCACCGCACATTTTAATTAGTGCTAATCACATTAAATTAGAGCTAAACCTAATTAGTGCTAATTATCGGCTTCTTTGGAGGGTTTGACCGCAACGCTACTGAGAAACTGTGGCTCAGTAGGTGCTACCGAGCTCCTATAGTGCGGTAGGTAATACATGTCATTTGTCATGGTTGCCGAGCTTAGAGAGTGGGCTATATTTGCAAAAATAGATGTCTGATGGCTAAATTTTTAAAAAAATTGGCTAAGTGCTAATTGTGTGAACAGTTCGGCATCCTCCAACCCCGTGATGTGTTATGGCCACAATCATTTGCTCATCGTTTGCAAAGAAAAGATGAGCAGTTGTAGACCCAGTCCACAGGCCATAGAAGAAGTCACTAATCCCAAGGTGATATTTAACGCTTGAGATCATTCCAAGTCCATATACCGAGTGCATACATTGGAATTAAAATGGCACCACTGCACGATTCTTGTACTCATCATGAAGTGTAGATAATCCGGTAGAGTAGCAGCTCTTAACTCCTATCCCCAATTCAATTCGAATCGAATCCATTCAACTCAAGCTAGTTCGAGGTGAGTTGGGATTTTGGGGAAGAGGGACCAAGTACTAAACAAGGTGGGGAGCTACTGGTTCAGCAAGAGGGCCAGCAAGGAGATTGACACCATTGGCGATGACATCAATGTCGGCGACGCCCCCTCAAATCCTCCTTCCTGTATTTTCCTTACGTGTTTCTTTCAAATTCTTGGCCTGCATTGGTTGATTTTCGCGCATGTTGGTTCCAAATCTAAGTGCCTGATTTGCATTGCGGTGATTAGGGATTTTCTTGCTTTTTGTTGTTTTGTTTATTTCAATTGAGAGGAGAGGAGCTCCGTTTGAAGAGTAAGCTACTAAGCTTATAGGCACTTTGAATCTCATTTGTAATGGTTGGTTCTCACAAGTAATGGTTGGAGAGTAAATGGGGTTAGAGAGGCGGTTTTCACTTGGTTTTTTCTCTCCTTAGAGCATCTCCAAGAGATGCTCTTTCTCACCCCCTATCTTAAAATATTGGGTATGAAGCTAAAAACAAACCTCCAACAGATACTTTAAAACACGCCCAATAATTTTGGTACTCTAAAATTGAGGTGGATCATCATCAAATATACAGAGATGGTAATTTTAGGATCTAAGTTTAGAGGAGCGTTTTAGAGGACAATTTTTTAAGAAGACTTATGATATTTTAGAGACAAAATATTGAAGATCTTGTTTTTCAGTTGAGTGCACTGCCCGTCCGAGGACGATAGATAAACTTTCGTTTTATATTAATAGAGATAAAGATCAGGAAGGCAATGATATTGTTTTTTCTTTAGCTCTAATCAATACGAGACAAGAACCTTATGCCGTCTAGATAAAAGACGACTTCATTCTGCTTTTCCAATAATGATTGGTATTCCGTACTATCATGTTGCGTGCAAACAACGATTTGGTTGGTGCTTGATATTTTTCAGATCTCTAGTAGTGAATATTTTGTTTTTAAAAAATAGAAAAATCTCACCAAGAATGTGTATCGTCATAAACGTGTAGCAAAAAATTGTCCACGATGTGATACATAGATGCATGAAGCAAAGGTAATATATGAACTGTCAAGTAGTATGAACTGTCAAAACAAAGGGGGGAAATCACCATATTTATCATAAGAACATCATGTGAATTTAGAGTGCTAACATCTACTCTTGAGAACGACCAGCCCTCCCTAAATTCCCTATGCTATTAGCCATTAGGATTTAGGAATGTTCTCCATGACAATCCTGACAGATAATGCAAGGAAGATATTCCTAATCATTACAAACAGCTCTTTCGTGGCAACTTCCTGCTTAAGAACAGAGAGGGCCATGGCCATCCTAATATCCTAACAGTTTCAATTATTTGGCCTAATAATCTAACACTCTGCCATCTCGATTTTTGGAATGATAGAGAAAACTAGTAGAGATATCTCCAGAGGAATCTATGGGAAAGCAGAGAACAGGCATCCAGTGAAGCAAAGCACTAAAATAAAAGCTTTAAACGAACCCTGCATGGTCCAGAGAACATGATGCATGGTGCCTTTCTTTGTCCTACAGCCTAGATGTATGCCTAGATTTATTGAGAAAAAAAGGTTTCGCTATATTTCATTCCATCAATAATGCTAGAGCCACAAGGCCACCACTCCACAGGAATAGCCAAGAAGAAAACGACGCTGTGGTGCTACTAATAACAAATAAATCAGCAACACTGTATCGGTGAGCTCTGTTGTAATTTGGATTCGATTAGGTGTAGTATTAAGTTAGCTGCTTGCAAAATTCGTACTATATATAACTAGGTAAGAAAATAGAGTCAAAATCAATTACTCTTTCGGTTGCAACATGGTGTATCATCCAACATGCGATTTTGAAATATGTACCACTCAGCGTAATCATTTTAGGGCCTGTTTGGAAAGCATGAGTTTTCCTATATATATGTGAGAGTTGGATTATTTCATATGAAATTCCTATAAAATTCTTGCTTTTCAAAGAAGACCCAAAGTGAACTTCAAATTTAAGCTTTATTTAAAGTCTACAATGAGAAAGTTTGTGTTACAGTGTCAAGAACATGTATACCATTCGCCCAAACTGTGTAATACTTACCCCACACATTTTAATAGCCACTAAGATAGACATGACCCTATTCTTTTAGGCTGTAGTGGATGATTTTTGGCTATGATTGATACCTTTATCTATATTTTTTGAGACGACAGCGAATGATGGAGACGTCGATGTGGACGGTACATATAGTTTTTAACTCAAGAAGGGTTTAAAAAAACGATTTCGGGAAACAATTTAGAGTAGGCAACTCGTTTGTTTTGGTTTTTGAATAAGACAAAGTTAAAATCCACAAAAATCCAAAAAAGACCAGACTTGCGATGGCACCCTAGCTCCACTTGGCGCGCTATATATACGCACAGCTAGCCTTTGCCAATTCCCATCAACCTCACAAGGAGGGAAACAAACAGCTACCAATTAACAAGTCAAGCTATACACACAGACCGTGCACCACCACCACCGACGACGACGACGACGACGACATGGGCAACAGCCTGCGGTGCTGCCTGGCCTGCTTGCTCCCCTGCGGCGCGCTGGACGTTGTCCGCATTGTCCATCTCAGCGGCCACGTCGACGAGTTCAGCTGCCCGATCACCGCGGCCGCCGTCCTCGCGGCGCACCCCAACCACACCCTCACCACCGCGTGGTCCTCCGCAGGCGTTGGGTGCCCCACCAAGAAGCTCGTCATCGTGTCGCTCGACTCCGAGCTCAAGCGCGGCCGCATCTACTTCCTCATCCCCTCCGCTACCGTGCCGGCCGACAGGAGGAAGAAGAGCCGGCCGTGCTCCAAGAAGAGCAAACGGCCGAGCCACCATCCTAAGAGCGGCGCAACGGCCGCGAGCACGGCGGAGCAGGACAACTACCTGAGGGAGCTGCTGTCTGAGAAGACCGCGTCGGGCGGCCACCGGAGGCGGCGGAGCGGCTGCCGGGTTGGCGTGTGGCGGCCGCATCTCGAGAGCATAGTGGAGGAGACCTCAGATTAGAGAGCTCAAACAGCTCTCCTCTTCTCTTTTTCCCCCCTATTCTTTTGGTTTTCTTTCTGATCTTCCGATGTGAATGCCACGAGAGAACGCATTTCCGGTTCTCACCTTTCGATCCCCTGACACACGCTTGTATAGTGATGTCCAGGGTTAAGCGGTTTTTAGCTCGGGAGATGAGGGGAAAATTGAGACACAATAATTGTAAGAGTCCCAACATGTACAAAGAGATTTGGTCGAGTTCATCGGAACTATTTTTAAAAAATGTTCTTCATGAATGCGTAGTGTTTTCCTTTACAGCATCCTGCTGCTGCAATATGCAACTGCTTCAGGATTTACGCAATTTAGTTTTTTTTTGGGAAATAAAGCAAACACTACAGGGAAAAAAAGATCAAACTTGCAACCAGTATGTCTTTCTTTCTCAGACCTAAAAGATGTTTCAAAATCTTTTAGGTTTTCTAAGACATATAAAAGCCCCTCCTGCCAACAAGGTGACTTGTGGTTTCGCCACTAGCAAGCGGTGTTGTCATGGTGTGCCTCTTATGTTGGTTGGATCAGATGAACCGAGTACAGCATAATCTCCATATGTGCTTTCGTGAGCCATTTCGGTGCCATGACTCATGACTAGTGCATGCATAAAGATCCCATCGACGTTAGAAATTCTTATAGCATAACAAGGAGAAAAGGTATTCTTCTTCTTCTTTTCCCTCTTAGAATCATTGACGTTCTTGTTTTGCCGATTGATACTATCATTGTGCATGCTATTTCTAAAGCTTATCGTTGTACTGGTTGAATTGGAACTTGGAAAGGGGGAGAAAAGGCCGGGGTGCTTCTGCCAAGGACCCTTGTTGGGCTGAGCGCAGTAAGCATGTATACGGGCTTAGTTGAGTGCTCGAGGACAATCCAGCGGCCCTGAGAATAAGGTACATACGAGTGTGACTTAATTAAAGTTCATAGGTGTGTGTTCACTGAAAAAGTGTTTTTCTATGCTCCATGAGACTATGAAGCCCTATGGTCTCTGAAAAAAAATCATAGCGACTCTTAAAAAAAGATGAAATTAAGATGCACATAGCATAAAGTTATGTGATCTCTTATAGCTTTTACAGATCATTTTGAGTTGAATATGTAGTAGATTAGAAGTGTATGATTTAAGGGGGGAAGTTCCTTATTTGTTTGTTGAAAGAAGTTCGGTAAGGCTTACGTATGACTCGTACAAGACCCATGTGAAATTCTGAATGCGCACCTGTCACTTGAAAGAAAAATGATAGTCAATCTGAGAACCCTTCAGAAAAAAAAAACTCAATCTGGTTAGTACTACTGTTAGCATCATTTTAGTAAAGTCAAAATGTTCTAACCATCGGAGCTGGCGTCCCGACATTAGGCATGGTAAAAGCTCGTGCAGCACTAAGCCACTAACATGTGTGCTAGTCGTACAAGTGATGCTCCTCAGTGTTTACTCCTACGTCCTACTACCACATGTTTCTTCAATGCTTTCAGCATATTAAACTATCTGCTCCTACAAATGGTCAAGTCAATCTCGTAGTGTCATCCTCGACCCTAAAACAAAAAGTTAGCCTCAAAATATTACTGTAGCTATTTTTTTTTAAAAAAAACTTAGCTATGAACATTCATTTTTGAAGATTTAATTATCTCTTTAGATCTATTGTACACCGCAGGCACTTACCAAAACCATCAAACTCTACTAGCTCGACAGGTATCTACCGGTAGATTTACAAAAACAAATGTTCAAATGTCAAATTTTAATAAAGTTGCTAGAGTGATATTTATATCAAACCCAGGTACTTCCTACTTCCATAACTACTCCATTTCTGTCATTTCGGAGGAAACACGGATAGCTTTGCTCATGGTGAGTTCGTACGATAGTCATATACAAGCTTAACGCCCCTGCTCATTTTGGTTTGAGTTTCTAGCTTCTAACTTATTTTTCACTATTTCTAAATTTCATCTTTTTCTGGCTTTTTAGCTTTTTATTGAGCTTTTTTTGCCGGTTCTTTTTCCCGTATTTGTTTGCGTTGTTAGTGATGGGCTAACATATTATTTTTATTTTAAATTTTTTAAATTTAATTACACCAAATAAGTCACCATCAGTCACGTTTAATTTCAGTCAATTACAGTATAATTTTAGCTATAAAATAACTTATAGTCAATTACAGTAAATAAGTTACTATTAATTACAATGTAATTTCAGTCAGCTACAGTATAATTTTAGCCATAAGACAGTTTATTTTAGTCGAACCGAACAGCACCTAAGAACACGCACATACATTGCGTAGATTCTACAATACGAAGTCTCTTCTATGATGATAAAAAAGTTCAATCATGTACCATCGAATTTTAGCGACTACCCCGTCCATTTGCAAGACCCATCCGTGATCCGTCGGTCGACTATCGGCAACCAGGCCCAGCCGTGTCAAACACGATTGCAACAGGTGCAAAATCCGCGACCGAGGTGCATGCCTGTGCTGTGCAGCAGCTGCCAGACCAAGGCATCCAGCCGCTTCGTGATGCCCGGACGTTTGTCTAGAGCGAACGATGTTTTTCAACACATCCATCAATCGGCAAGTAGACGCAACGCATCAGAGTGCACGCTCCGGTGGACCGATCGAACCGAACCTGACCGTATCGACGTCGCCGGAAGGGGTCCATCGATAGCCGGCAAAGAGCGAACAAATTAAAGGGCCGCGCGGATGGGGAAAGGAGCAGCGACGTTTGCTGCTTTGAGGACCTATTATTTTAGCTTATCATTTATCTTCGTTGTCTTTTTAAGCTGATTTATCTTTACAGCTTTTTTAAAATAACTTATTAATATTTAATTTATTTATATAAACATTTATATTAAAATTGAAAGGCATCCATCACAGTAAAAAAGCACACGAGCCCTCCGTGCGGCCGCGAACGCGCATCGAGACGTACGTTTCTCCCATGCCGCGGGAACCGCGCCACCGCGGTAAGCGTAGCAGAGGCAGCCAGGCAGGCATGTGATTCGGCCTTCAGGATTAGTAGCAGTGAAAAGCACTATTTGACGCGCAGAGATGTATGTTGGGTAGTACTAGATTACGAGATTTTGACATATTAGTATTGTTTATAATAATATTTATAAAATAGTTGTATATTTATTGTATTCATAAAAATATTATTTTTGTCACCTGTTGTCAGATAGCAACGCGGAAAAGCTAACGCGTAGACCTCCCGCCGGACGGCAGGCTGCCTGTTGCCTTGTCATTAGAGGCAGCGGCTTGTCGCCCCAGCTGGCCAGTTTGCCGCCCCATCCACTGCATGCTATCCTAACCGGCTTAATCACTTGTTGTATTTTTTGTATGTTATTTGTTTGAATATTTGAATATAGCAAATGGGCTCAAAAATTTATGAAATTTTATGTACAACATCTCGACATAACGTACTTAACCATGTAATATTTGGGTAAATTTATTCACTGTGAATATTGCTAAAAATTTCGTATGATTTTGATATTTGTCGGAGTTATTACATATAACAAACGAGCTCCAAAAATTATAAAATTTTATGTGAAGCGTCCCAACATAGTCATAGTAATTGTGTAATATTTCGAGGATTTTATATACGTTAAGCTCTGCCCTGCATACGCTGTAAACTCTGGCGTTGTGTACTGTTTCCTGGAAGCATCTGGGAGGCATGTACCATCATCGGTAGACTCGACGTCACTCCCACGTTGAATTGGAGGCTACAAGATGAAACGATGTTAGTCCTGTACAATGCGAATCTCGTATCTCCCAAATGTGCAGTGAAGATGAACGATGGGGAGTGATACTCTATGTAGGTAGTGCAGATGTCAAAAGTGATGCATCTCGATGACGGACCTACGGCGGGAGAACGCCATGATGATAGTGGAACGTAAGACCTAATAGGAAAATAAAATGTAGATTTGTACATAAGTTACCTCCTCATCGATATGGCCCGCAGATGATTGACGGCTAGCGCTACGACGTCGAGTAGACTCGGTAGATTGCAATCCGTTGAATGGCGTAGCTCAGGTTGTGAACTATTTTTTTTGGCCTACTTTAGGTGTACGTCAAAGTATTCTGCATGGCCGGCGATGTGTCCAGACTGGTGAGGGTGGTCTCGGACGCACTTGCAATGCGCTACGCCCGCTCCAACTGAAGTGATATATAAAACAAGTTCAGTAATGACCAGTATAATTTTCGTAAATGAAACGATCAAAAATTGCAACTGTCTTATGCTGTCATATCACCGCAAAGCGTTGTGGCAATCGATCGAGCATTGTAGACTGTACTCGTGTGTGATTTGCTTGGGGTGATCTAGTGGACAAATGGTGAGTCTGCTGTGTGACTGGGGTACATAGCACTCCAGGTACTCATCATACATTCAGACATCGTGCCGACGCTGCTCATGATGTCATCCAGGTGCGCTCTGTCCGTCTATGCCGTTGTCCACTCATGCTGCATTGGCCGCCAGTCTATAGCATGCCGACCCCCCTTGATTGCCTGCATTTTCGGAATCATCGATGTTACAGAGCAAGACATATAAAGTGTAAACATTACTCGGATGGAGTTTAACTCACTGGTGTACAGCTCGCGGTAGGAACCTACTACTCAAAGGGGCACAACATGGTGGAAACCAAACTATTGCATTACGCGCTATGGTGCTTAAGCCTCCACTATGTACGAGAACACCAGATGGCGTGTCATCGCCCATAGCGCCACGTCTTGCAGGCATTGCAGGGACAGCCTGTAAGGTGATACACGTTCCATGAAGTCTACAATCCATATACCCCAAATAATGTCACTGTCATGCAACGACTCAACTAGTTGTACCACAGCATGTAGCACCTTAACATTGTACCCTTGGCCCAACATAGACGGGCACTAGTCCACTGGAAGCCCATAGTGAGGCCGTCTATCAGGTTGATGAACTCACAGAACGGATACACTGGTGTCACGATGGCTGGATGCCCGACAGGGAAGTGCTCCCAATTCCACAGCTGCAGGAGCATGTAGCAGACGCACAGGTTGGGGTTATCAGTAGTGTCGCGCTGGCAAGCATCATGCAATCCCGATATGTGGCGTATAAGATGGCTGATCTCTAGCTGTACTGAGACATCGCCCCAAACTCCGCGTCACCCAAAGACTCGGCGAGGCGGACGAACTTGGCGTTGCAAATATCGTCGTGTGTGACTGGAAACATGCTCCAATCAAAGAGCTGCATAAGGTACGCGACGAGGTGCGGCTTGACTACTTCGAGCGGTGCATCCTGTGGGCATACACTAAAATTCTTCAGCCAAGCTTGGGGGACGTCACGAGCACCCTCCGTGATAGGCGGGCCGAACCGATCTGTCAGCTCGTTTGCTATATGTAACAACCTCTACAAATATTGAGATCGTACGAGATTTTTGAGCAACATTTATAGTGGATAAAATTACCAAAAAAATACACAATCAAGTACGTTGTGTTGAGAGGCTGCACATAAGTTTTCATAAATTTTTGAGCCCATGTGCTATATTCAAAATTTGAAACAAACAATATGAAAAGGGCAGGTGATTAAGCCGTCTAACCATAGGACGACAGGCAGTGGGTGGAGCGGCAGGCTGACCTGTCAGTCCCCTGCGTTGCCGCCGCTCATGGACAAAAAAATGACATTTTTATCAACATGATTATTTTTTGTAAATATCGTTACAAACAGTGCTAAATATATTAAAAATATCTGGGGTACGACTACGCAAGTGAGTTGAACAAATTTTGACGGTTGATTGTACTCGTGGCGCATAGCTGACCTGCGCTGCACTGCTTGCCTGCCCGTTCGCTTGTTTCTGGGCACACGGTCAAACGAAGTTTCAGCTAGTTTGGTATGGAGGAACCATGGTCAAAATCCACGGTCAAACCCATGTCTGGCTGTTAAATACAACATGCTGGTTGCTGACCAGTCCCACTAGTTCTTGTAACCTTGTTGCTTTCTCTCTCTTAAAAGTAGCCGTAGACACATCAATCTATCGCCTTTGGGTTATGCGTGAACCTGACAAGGTGCAGACGTGTAAGGAGCCTTGCGTAAAATTTGTAACTAGCTCTGCATATTTTAAAAAATTTTATTGTTATTAGTGCTTTTGAATTATATTATACAGTTCATTTGTCTCCTCTTATTCTTAAATCCTAGCTTTGGCCCTGTAAGTAATCCCATATGTTTTATTTGATTGATCCGTCTGCACAACTACAAGATGATCATGGGTTGCGGTTGTGCCTGATCTTATATTGCCAAGAGTAAAGACACAACACACCACTGATACGCACCCCCAATATATCAGAATTAGGCAATCTGAATCTTGAACAATGTAAATCTGTTGCAATGCCTAAAAAAAGCTGTGAAAATCAAATTTGAATACAACATATTTCTATGTGAAAAAATTGCACAAAAAACTTCTTAACACCCCCCCCCAAAAAAAACTTGCTGTGTGTCATACATCCTTTCTCTCCTCTCCACGTGTTAAGGAAGGGTACCCTTTTATGCAGCCATTTGCAAGCATGGGGCCTCCAAACAAATAAACAAATTAATGTGTCTAAGCCTATCCCTAGGTACAACACCCCTAAATTACAAACAACTTACAAGTGACAATTCCATCTTGTCATGTCTTTCGCCATTTTCTATGATATTTTGGTGCTCAATATAGCGAGCGCTGGAAGAATATGTCCTCTCGGGGCTCCTCCTTGGCTCTCGAGGCGTGCATCGCGTCGTTCTGCCTCTGCTGCTGCTGGTGCTGGCTCATGTACGATCCCATCGGGTTGTCGAACCCGGAGGAGCCGAAGCTGCTCCCCGCGGCCTGCACCGGCGCGCCGCTCAGGCCGAACGACGAGCCCAGCTGGCTGCCGAACCCCTCGGGCCTCAGGCCGTATTGTGGCCCAGCGGCGCCGAGGTGGCCGCCGCTGGTGGTCTGATAGGTCATGGCCGACTGGTTTGGGAGGTAGTGGTGGCCGCTGCTCCGGGCACTGTCAGCCGGCGGCGCCGGGCGGTAGAGGGCGGCGCTCCCCCGCGCGGCGGGCACATCGTGGTTGTGCTTGCCCTCGTACGTGGTGACCACGGCGCGCAGGTCGTGGGACGCGCGCTCAACGTGCTTCCGCACGGGGCAACCGGCCGTGGTGCACTTGTAGTAGCTCCTGTAGCCACAAGACACCATGCACGATAAGTACAAGCTTACACATTTATGCGCGATCGCACATGTATTTTTGTGTTCTTACCTTGGGTTCGTGTTGCCCTTAACCACCTTCTGCCCGTACTTCCTCCACCGGTAGCCGTCGTCGAGGATGTCGATGTCGCTCATGGTTTGCACGACGACCCTCGGCTCCCGCACCGTCCGGTTGCCGGCCATGGAGATCCCTTCGCCGTCACCATCTTTCCTCCTGAAAATATTAGCTAGTCAATTTCCCCTGTTCCAATAATGCAACTCAGACAGCTCAATTGGCGCGAAAAGTTCTGTAACCCAGTACTCACCATCTCTTGGAATCCGGCTCATCGTCGTCGAACTCGTCGCCGCCGACGTTACCAGCCTGCGCCGAGCTTACGCCGATCTCGTCGTCCCCGAACGACGCGGACGAGTTTTCGGGAGTGCCCGAGATCCCTCCGAAGGAATGCTCGGACGCGTCGCCGCCGCTCTGCAGCACCTGCGCCGCGCCCGCCCCGGAGCTCCTGCGCGTGTTCTGCGGCTTGGCGTGGTTGTGCGTGCCCTTGTACACGATCTCGGTGATCTGGCCGTCCAGCGACCTCTCCACCTTCTTCTTGGTGGGGCAGTTGGGAAAGGTGCACTTGTAGTAGCTGCGCGGGTTCTCGCTCCCCTTCACCTGCTTCTGCCCGTACTTGCGCCAGTTGTACCCGTCGTCCGACGACCGCCTCTGGGCGTGCGGCTGGCTGTACCCGACGCTCGCCGCCGCTTGCGGCGCCATCTCCGACGAGGCCGCCTGGAACGTCGCCGCGCCGAAGCCAGTCGGGTTGGCCCCCGCGTCCATGCCTGCAGGTTGCTGGTAGCCCCATGGCTGCTGCTGCTGCCCTCCATACGCCTCCTCCCCCTGAAGTGTCGCAAAGGATATTAGAGATTCTTGTATATTGTTTGGGTTTTGACTATTGCAAACAGATCAAAAGGCTAGCTACGAGATCGTGACATGACACTATGGCAGGTGCCCTATTTGTGTATGCCGAATGAAGAAGAAATCAATAGGATACTAGTAGTTTCTTTTGGACAAAGTCAGCAAAGAACCCCTCAGAAAGGGAGCAACAGATGGGTGCTGATCTCACCAGTGGGGCCGGTGGAATCGGTGGCTGGAAAGTCGTCGTCCGCGGGGCCTCCTCGTTGTTCACCGGCGCCGTCTGGAACAAGAAGTCGGAGTTCGTCGCCGCCGCCTCCGGCCTCCAGTTGAACTGCTGCGACGCGAACGCGCCCGTCGTGGGTGACGGGAAGATCTGAAACGGGCAAAACGTGCACGCGCATTAGCAATCTAGCATCGAACACTTGAACTGAACCGCATGTCATCCATGTGTACGTGGTGCCATTCTCTCTAACGTGCTGCACGCCTAATATGGCGGGAAAAGTCAAGGCCCCGTACAAAAATGACAAGGCAATGACGTGGCGTCAATGGAGTTCGTTCGTGTGCTTGCTTACACTGGAGGTCAGGAGGACCGGCGAGTCGAGGAAGTCGGCCGGGTTCAGGCCGGTGGGGATGTTGAAGTAGGACGACGGCGACACCAGCGGAGAAGAGAGCGGCAGGGAAGGCGGGGTCATGGCCTTGTACCTGGACACCCCGCCGGCTGCACCGTCGGCCGCGGAGCCCCCCAGGAGGTCCGTGAAGCTCGTGATGGCGAACGAGGACGAGCCCGGCCTCGAATTGGCCGACGTCTCGATGCTCCCTGACGACGAAGTAGCCATCGGAGAAGCACAGCTCGGAACCAAAACCGCGGCGTCACGACCAGCCGTGTGCTCGTGCGCTTGTGTCCGGCGTGTACGTTCGGGGGGAAGGAGAGATGAGGGGAGGCGCGGTGGAGGGAGAGGAGATCGTCTGGATTGCTTGGGCGGACGGACTGGAGGAAGCCTATATAGAGCTTTGAAACTTTGACCGTTGACTGGTCAAAGCTCATGGGGTTTGACTGGCGGCGCATAGGCTAGCGCTGAGCGACGAGCTGTGTATGGTTTCAGGTGAACGGACGGGTTGGTGGTCATGGATCGTTCATATGACCTGCTCAATACTTCCAATGGGAATTTAGGGGGGCACTAAATCAGATGGATTTGGTTTTGGTTAAATAAACCGAGTTTAGTTTTTAAACTAGTATTGAGGTAAAAAAATGATTGAAGCTACAGGACAGCACAGGATTTGTCGAACAAAAATTTGGATTTAATTTATGGGAGGTGAATTCATGCTTTCATTAATAGTGATTTGCATAATTTTTAAATTATGATGAATAATAGATGAATGTTACTTACGTCTTTATTTGTTTTAAGATTAGTACTAGTCTTGTTAGAGCGGGAAGGCTGTGTTCTTATTAATGAAACTAGTTTTGTCCATGGCGGATGCTTTGTTTTTTGGCTGCTTTTTATGGTGTGTTCTTCATTTTGGATCTATACTATCCCTAGCAGTTTGCTTTGCAGAGTTGCGCATTTTCATTTGTAGTATTCGTTGCAATGGATCGCTGGACTGTAAAGTTGCACCCGGCCAGTTGATCTTTCTAGATGAATGGGTTAATTCTATTTGCTGGTAAAGTGGAGCTGAAGTGGATTTGACCTCTTTTCTGATTGATCACTAGTACTAATTACTTACGAGAATACCTGTAACGAGCCAAGTATACAGATCAGTTGGTCGGTATGATCATAAGATTATATCCAACTAGTGGAATTTCCCGCGTGATTGTACGATTAGATATTTCAACATATTATAATTATTACATAACTTTATTATTTTTTAAAAATATAATTGTATATGTTATACAATTATAATATATAATATCTATACATGATCAATCTACACCGTTCTAATCTGGTTCCAATCAAATAAGTGGTCTAGATATTCTCTTTTTCTCTCGATTCATGAGAGAATTTCTAAAATTTCTTTGGATTTAAGGATTATTGTCGGATCTTCTAGACCTCCAAAGCGAAGAAGGTATCTTGAATACCACCAATTATTTGTAGATATATAGATAATCTTATACTCATTTTGTTCTATTTTACATGACTAACTTTTTATGGTCTTTGAGATATGACTTTGAAAATTACTTTTTTTATAGTTTTACATTAAGATGTACCAACAAAAGCGTAATATTATGAAAGCATTTTTAACAATAAATTTAATGATATAATTTTTATGTAGCTAATCTAGATCATTTTGAATCTATTGACGGTCAAAAGATTGACCGAATAGATTCTAGGACGTCAAGCAGTAGAGAGTATATCAACCCATGACCAGATTTTATAATTTATAGATTATACAGTCATAACATATATACAAATATAGATGGCAGATATTTATAATTTGACCCCTCCATCTGGGGACTTTTAAAGTCCCATGCACCACTCATATTAATAAAGTAGGGTAATCTTATTTAAACTTAGCGGTATAAGATTGATTAATTTATGCTAAATAATATACCTACATGCTCGTTTTAAAGTTGCAAAATTAATTTAGTTCAAATGAAATTGCACGGGACCCACCTGCAGACGTACTGTCTAATGAGAAGGCACGGGAAAGATTCGGTTACAAAATAGGACGGTGCAAACTTTAGAAAACTATATTGGAGTATACGGGCGTGCTACAACAACCTTTTCATTCAAGGTCACGGGAAACAATTTGCCCATATGGAGGAATTTATACGTACAGCTCCAGGTTTGTTGCTCAAACCTCGAACCAAACTAATTACTTACCTAGCAGTCAGGGGTGGAACCAGCTCAAGTTCCAAACAATGTCAACTACTCTTAGATCGATTTTTAGGTTAATTTTGTTTTTTTATGATTTTTTATGAATTTTACATAAATTTTAATTGCCAGACTTTAGGCTAGAGCCAGGTAGCCGGAGGCCTGATTTCGCCACTGGTTAGCAGCTCCTTGAAAATGAGTTGGCGGTTCAATAGACATGTGATCCTAGAGAATTAAGATGAGGCCATGTGATTTTAAGACAAGCAGTCAAGATGTAGGAAGCAAGAGCAGGCATATTGTTTGGACTGTTGTTCTTGGTTTGAGCATGGGCCTAATTGGAGACATTTGTTGCTGCTGGGATCCGGTCATCCGGACCCGTCCGCTGAGTGAGTTCCTCAAACTCCACCTGATGCGTTCTGTTTGATCTTCTACTAGTACTATTTGGCTCGAAATTCAGCGCTCATGATATGATTTTGGTCTTCATCAGTTTTTCTTAAATATTCCAGATTGGATTTTTACCTGTTTGGAAAAAAAATAGATTTGAACTAACCACTTGGAATCTCGCTCACGAGAGGTTTTTTTTAATCGTTTTTCCATTTTTGGCCTTTGGATTGAGTTGGGCGCAAATGTTCCCGTGATTATTACTGCAAAGCAGTTTTTAGCAGACCATTCATCGCGACGAAGTCATCAGGACAAAATGTTGGTGTTCTTTGCATAATTTTGCAGCTACAACCCAGACAAACTGTGGATTCTCATATGGGATCTTGCTCTTGTCAAACTCATGTTCTCCCTCTATTCTTTTTTACTTGACGTACTAGAATTTGTGCTGTTAAAATTTTTAAATTAGCTATATAAAAATTATATTATTAGATATGTCATCAAAAGTACTTTCATGATATTATTCATTTTTTGAGATAGTATACAGTAGACGTACATATTTAACACATACCACACTTACACAACCGACGCACACAATACATCTTAACATATAGTTATTAAATGTATTGGTCAAAATTACATCTAGATGCCATGAAAAATAAAAACTGTCAAGGAAAAAAACAAAGGGATTATATAAAGCCTTTCTTCGCCGAACAAATCCCGTTTGCGGAAATAGTTACATGCATACTCGAAATAAGTTTACAGGGCGTAACTAATTAAGAACACCAAATACTCTCACCTATTGTGACCAGGGGTAATATTGGTCTAGCCTTGGATACTATGCAACATATGTTAATGTACCATTCCATGGCGTAACGGCGCAACTTTTCTGGGCTCCCATTCTCCTCCCCGTCCCTCAGGCCCAAGAGGTAACAGCCTAGCTGTCGGCGCACACACAGTCAGACACATAGGCTCAGTCCATTCCCAAGAGGAGGCAAATCCCCTAGTGAGTAGTGCTCCTTGTTAGCTGCTACTACTCATGTTGTCTCCACAACTCCATGCGACCACACCCGACACACCCATGCCTCACACGGTCATGCCCCCAAATCTGGGTCGCACCGTCTCTACTCCACGCTATGCCGTGCCACGCCTAGCTCCCGCACCCCCTACTCCTAGCCTCCCACACCACACACAATGCTCCCATGCTATGCCATGCTAGCGCACTGTAATTAGGAAGAGGCCTAAAGGCTGAAGCGGAAGGGGAAGCTAGCTGTTCAAATTCTAGTTGTCGGCCTAGCCGCACACCGCCTGGTTGCCAGTTGGTATGTAAACTGAATTGGCCTCATTACCAATTTATCTTGTGTAGGAGTTAGAAATACAGAATGGAGAGGACCAATTGACCAATACCATATGATCTTATTTCCCATCACGAATACAATCCAAATAATCCCTACTAGAACAGTCGAAATAGGAGCTAGTAACACCGAGCAAAACAATCTTCACGCTTTACTTAATCCGGACGACATTGATGCTGATCTTGAGCTTTGGAAACCAATTAAGGAGTTGAATGATGAATGGGCTGACATTGTTATTATGTTACATTGTTTAAGTTTTGCCATATTTGTATTATTATGTTTTTATGTCAAGCATTAAGTTATGCATCTGTGACATGCCAATGATATATTTGTGACATACTTATGTTGTACCATGATATAAATTTAAATTGATGTTAATTTTAGGATGTTACCCAGTTAGAGTTTAATCTGGTGGGGGGGGGGGGTGAAGAAATCGTAGATTTGACTTTGATTGTGATTGCTCAACGATACCGATTCGAAACTGGCATAAGGTGTCAAGCACGATTACTCGAAAGTTACTGGCACCAACATGTAAAAAAGGACCCATCCTTCGCCCTTCGCGCTCCGTTTAGTGGCCGCGGACCGATGGGTCCACGGGCTGACGTTTCTATACGGTGTTTGGTCAGCCCGTCCTCTCTTGTGCGGTCCTGCCTGGCGCTCCGTGAGCCATGAAACTCCAAGCTCCTGTTTGCATCCACCAATTTGTCTCCTTTCCTTTGGAACTTCTCCTCCGTCTCTTTCCTGGAAAAGGAGACCGTTTCTGTTAAGTTCCCTATCTTTCTTGGAAGGTGTTAGTACTACCTAAGATTAATGTTCCTATGAAGATCATACGTACTTAAATGTTTTTCCTTTGACTCGATGATCGTGCATGCATGTTTTAATTACTTGTTCTCCACTCGTCGGAAACCTGAAGGCATTGGCACAACAGTTACACGTACCTAGCGTTTGTCGTAGTCGTTGCTTTCAGTCCACTATACGCCAATGTAAGTGCAAAGATGCAATGCCGTGGCAGCTGTGTCCCGGTTCTGAACCACCATCTACGCACGCGGCGAAGTCTTTGGCAGATCGCTTACCGTACAGGTTCGATCCCGGCGTGTTGTTCTTTTTATGCTAGTATGTGTTCCCTAAGAAAGACGTAACTGCTGACATGAAAAGCAGCAACGATCGGGATCTAAAATTAAGCTCAACTTAACGTGATATAGCGAGATGGATACACGTACGTACAACGTGCACCGAGTGAAAATTCAGTTCGACACCCTCCTAATCGCAGAATTTTCTTTTCGATGGGGGCGGAGAAAACTTTCTGGGAAGATGCATGCCTCCCAAGCAGAGACAGCAACAAGTGTGCCATTGCCAGCCAAGCTAGCTGTCGGCACAGATGCATGTTCTTCCTTCCCACGAAAAAAGAACTTCAGAACGAACCAACGGTGTTTTCTAGCCAAAATGGCTGGTTGAGCCACGAACCAGTCGTCGTCGTCGTCATGGATATACATTTCTATCGATCTCAGGGTTTTTGTTTTCATCTTCATAAATGCACCGACGCGTGTTTTGGTAGTAAGTTTCTGGTTTCTGTCGTCGATGGTGGTGCTGTAACTATCTCTTCTGCTCATAACACCTGTTTGTGATTGGATTACACCTGCACCTCTTTTTTTTTTTGAACTCGATTACACCTGCACCTAGCTACAAGAAAGACTGAAAGAGGTGTTTCTCGTCTATTCAGAGAAAAGGGCAGCTTTCTTGACTTGCGTACCTAGGCCCTAGGGTGCCGGCAGGGCCATCTTGCTACCTGTATCTATGTATGTGTTATAAAATGCACATCAAAATATAAACAATGAATAATAATTAAAAGTATAAAATAAAGATTTAACATGAAAAATTCTTACGAAAAAAAACCATGGATATACAATCGATGAAATTATTATATGAAAGAGAAGTTACATGACGTTCTTGATGTATTACATGTATAGATAATTTGTAGCGCGTCGTGCATTATCATGAGACTTACAGGGGGGTAAATAGCCTTACGAAAAAGACTCACAAACAAGGAAGAAATAGAGTTCTAGTCGGCAATGAAACAAAGACCTACTAAAAAAATGGAACAGTAAATTGCTCGAAGACGGGAACGGCACCTCGCTCGGAGACGAAATAGAGTCTCAGAAGATAATGGTAAAGAGTTATAGTCGGAAGCGCCTCGAATAGCCATATCTAACTATAGTCGGTGCAAACACCTTTAGACACCACGATGGTGCAATTCAGTGCAGAGTTTATCATGAACACGAAGATGATCCTAGTCATAACTTTCAACCAATTCGCTTTACCGACCGGTTATACTGATCATAATATATCTTTGAGCAAAATTTGGTTAGATTCTTCAAATGGTTGGACCAGATCAAATAAAATACAACAATCTCCACCTTAAACTGAATTCCTCCTGTAATGAAAAATAACCAAAAAAACTTCTTGAATAGCTTGTAAAATACTTCTTATGCGTCAAACTTCCGAAAGGACTAATGAGTAATACTAACCAAATTTGAGCAGAGCCTAAATTTAGCAGCAGAAACTGGCTTTGTTATCATATCAACTAGATTATCATGAGTACTGATCTTACAAACTTTAACATTACTTTGAGAAATAACTCCTTGGATGAAGTGGTATCTGATATCAATATGATCTGTTCTCTCACGAAACATTTAGTCTTTTGTAAGACAAATAGCATTCTGACTATCACAGTGGATATTGGTGCAAGATGTACTTTTATAAAGCTCAATGTATAGACCTCTTAGCCAAACAAATTCTTTACATGCTTCTCAAATAGCCATGTACATGGCTTTAGTGGTCGAAAGAATAACAGTAGTTTGCAGACAAACTTTCCAGCTTACGGCACAGCCTCTGACAGTGAATATATAGCCAGTAAGAGATCTCTTATCTAAATCTTCAGCAAAAATCAGAAGTCATATATGATGTATCCAACCAGTCCAGCACTGGTCTTTCCAAACAGAAAACAAGCATTAGAAGTGCCCCTCAAATATATGAAAATCCACTAAACTGCTCTTTAGTAGTATTTCCCTAGATTGACCATATATCTGTTGATAACACTCAAAGCATGAGATAGATCAGGGCGAGAGTAGACCATGGTGTACATAAATGATCCGACTGTACTTGCTTACGGAACACTTGATATGTTTTCAACTTCTTCAACTGTTTGCGGATTTGATGTTGAAGAGAGTTTGAAGTGTGCAGCTAATGGGGTGCTGCTCGGTTTCTCCTTGTGTATGTTGAAATGATGAAGCACTTTTTTTAATATACTCTCTAACTCAGGTATAACTTTCCAAACTGATGATCTCTGAAGATTTCCATAATAAAAATCTTCTTTGCTGCACTAAAATTCCTCATTTTGATTTCACTGCTTAATTGTAATTTTGACTTTGATATTTTAGTCTAGTCTTTTGCCACGATTAGCATATCATCAACATATAGAAGGAAATAAATGGCTAAATCATTTATGGTATTTAAATAAACACAGCTATCATAGTTAGATCTTATAAAGCCTTGAGAGACTATAAATAAGTTAAATATCTTGTACCTTTGTCTGGGTGATTACTTCAATCCATAAAGAGAAATCATCAATTTGCATGCAAAATTCTTCTTTCTTAGAATAACAAAACATTCTGGCTGCTCCATATAAATGTCTTCTTCTAACCCCCTATGTAAGAACGTAGTCTTAACATCTAGTTGCTTAAGCTCATAATCATAAATAGCTACAATACTGAGTAAGGTCCAAATGGAACTATGCTTCACGACCGAGGAGAAAACATGTAGGACTGGCAATGGCAATAGATGTGTGTGTAGGGGGGGAGGTGAATGGTGCCATCTCAAATTTCCCCCCAAGTACTACAAATCTTTCACTCCAGAGCTAGAGAGCTGATAATATCATATTTCACAACCTATAACCAAGCAACAATCCAAAGCAGTGAAGATGCACAAAACTGCACTTATCGGTCTGACCAGTGGCTGGTCTGGCTGAGCCCAAAAGCGGCCTGACCGGTGTAAGTTCAAGTTCCATTAAATTGATTTTAGTGAATAATGACAAGTCTAAATGCGAGACTAACTTATTTATTGAGTATGATATTATTTAGTTTTATTTGGATGAAAAGATAAAAATCATATAGATATACATTCGACATCATATTCTCATATCTTATTGCATTTCTTGAATCCAAAATATATGTTGGACTCCACTAAAAGTTTAACTTAAATATGTGCATATGTTTTTATTACACATTCGTGTATGCACACATTTAGGGGGAGTTAACTTTATATTTTGTGGCTTCGTTAGTATTGATCTATGTTTCTTTTTACACATATATTGGGGATCTCTATTTTGAAACATATTCTTTGAGTATATAAAACTTGTGTAGTTCATATATAATCATATTGATATATATTCAATTATTTGTAATTATGGTGGTTGTCATCAATTACCAAAAAGGGAAAGATTGAAGAATCTAGACTCGCAATTATGAGTTAATGGTTTGTTTTGGTAATTAATGATAATTATATTATGGGTCTAACATTTTCCGTGAGTTGGATGAATATGTTATATTCTATAATGATGAAGACTTTGAATGTCTTCATGTGTCAAAGATCACCAAGTCAAGGTTCGGCATGGAAGCTGGCTTTATGAGTTGAAGGCCATCAAGAAGAGGATGCATCATGTGTTGATATACATCAAGACCCCAAATAGGAGATGATCATGAGTTGATCATCATGTAAAAAGAAAACCCATCATATATTGATGGAGGACAACTGAAGGATGCATCATGGGTTGTACCTACTCCTTATGACAATGATCTAAGTTTAAAATATGTTTTGCAAATTATTAGAATCTATGCATTTTCCCTTGGCATGATCCAAGATTAGTTGTTGCTGTTTCCATGGACTTATACTATGATAGTGACTCTTTTGATTTCTCATACTTTCTACATTGATGTAATGTGTTTAAGATCATTCAAATAGGTGAGTTATGTATCCACTTGAGCTTGTGCATTCATTGCACATGGTGGCAGTCAAGCAAGAGGCTTGACTTATTATTCTTGGAGGTTGCCGACTCCTAAACGGCGTAGGAGGCATTTTGTCTGGTAATCTCTTCAAAAAAGATTGTGAAAAGGCTCAACGTGTTGTGAAGGTTGGAACTCACCTACCCGGAGCGGAAAAGAGCTACCACTAGTGGAATTGAGATATTTGACTTAATTCATGAAGCTGGTCTAATTCATTTGAGTTTACCTCAACATGGACTAGTGGAGACTGACTTGTCTCTAAATACCATGGTAAAAAGAAACTATGTCATTATGATTTGCTTTCTTATGCTCAATTTATATTCAAGATTTTTATATTCCTACAATTAAATAGATTGCTTGTCACCCTAGGATTGTAATACTTAACATAGACTTAGGTTGTTGGTGCACGTAGTGAGACTAGTTAATTTTGGTCTTATTTGTGCAAAACCAATTTGATTTACTCTTCCACACATAAACTCGGTTTTAGCTAAATAAAATTTAAAACTGCCTTTTCATCTCTCTAGTCGGCCTCCTCAATCTTACAATTGGGCCAAGGAGTGGTCTGACTGCTCTCCTGTTCTCATAACAGAAAACTAGGCCAAGTTTGAACTTTTGGTGCAATCTTCAAAATCCATGATAAAATGAGATCGAACTTTATACAAACCTTGATGAGGGTATCAGGAACATATTTTTTTTTTGAAAAGTGAAACAATATAAGAGACTCCTACTGTGGTATTATATATTAAAAGAATAAATTACGATATGTACAGAGGAAGAAGTCTTAAAGAGTTTCTAGCCAATTACAAAGTACATCACAATTAGTAGCTTTAATCCTGCACAAGTGTAGAATTACATATCCCTTAAAGTTTCTTTTCCAATATCTAGACTTCTAGCAAAATTTTAAAAAATAACACCATTACATTGTTTCCAAATATGCCAAGCTGCATCATAAATATTTCCATGAAGCACTGCAGATTTGAGCTACATTTAGTGGAGTAGATCATGTGCTCAACATTGCTATCAAAGAGCCAAATAATCCCAAGGAGCTGCCAACACTGGGAACCAAATGAGTAGCCAAAGAAAAGATGAAACAAAATCTCCTCCTCCTCCCATCGCACATAGCACAGGTTGACAAACCAGCAATATGGAAGTTTCTCTGTTTTAAAATTCTGTCGTATTGAGTCTATCCATGAATCAAAGCCAGGCAAAAACTTTAAGCTTCATGATGCATTTATTATTCCAAATTAGCATAAATCCTGGAGAATTGAGGAAGTGGCCATATTGTTGATTGTAGTACTTCCTAGAAGTGTAATGGCCGTGCCTCCCAGATATATGTCCAAGAATCAAAACCTTCATGCCTCTGAATCAATCTTAACCTAGCTTGGAGTTCTTCATATTGAGAGAAAGCTTCCTCAGATAAAGGCATATGGAAATGGGCCAAAGTCCCAACCTTTCCTCAAAAACAAGTAAGGTTGTACCAAATCGGTCAAATCTTAAAATCTTGAGAGACAACTTGCTCGTGGGTTAAGAATAGCCAAGATGACTGTAGATAAATTCCTACATATCACAACAAGCAAATCTGACTGATGAATCAAAGCCAAAACCGTCATACCAAGGTCTCTCAAGAAGGGCACCAAATCAAGCCAGAATCGAGCAATTTCGAGATCTTGTAAATGACAGTGCTTAAATAGATGAGATTTGATCTATATGAGTAATCTCCATCACTTACATGTCCTTGGCACTAGCAAGATCAAGAATGGGAGAGAAGAGGCAAAGAAGCAACAAAAATAAGAGCAACTCAACTAAGATAAGAAGGATTTAAGAGAGATGATTAAATTTGATTATATTGCTAATTGAGGTTTTACATTCATTCCATGAGAATAAGAGAGCACACCATAGCACTCATTTTTCTCTCTCAAATCCTAACCTTAACTCTAGAATGGTTGGAATGATTGGCCTGCAAGCCTCCATCCCCATCCACAAAATAGATGGAGCAACCAGCCCACATCTAACCATAATCAATACTATCCACTAGCACAAATGGAGAAACTCATTAACCCCACACAACACGGGTTTTACACTCACATGAGCCCGAACCTGTTAAATCTTTAGCCTTTGATCCATTTGATCCAGTATCTCCTTAACCTAAACTACTTTTCTAAACGCCGGTCAAGCATCACGGTTGTGATCCAACGAAGTTTCTAGTATTTGGCGAACTACCAAAATACTCTCACATTGACTTGGTATTCATCCTTCCTTGCAAGCAATCGTCATGCTTGCCATGAGAAGATGCACCAAAGGCTTGCCACGTGTTAGCAAGTATCTCCCACTTCGGTTCCACTGGATCATGCCTCATTGGACCGACCAATCCACTTGGTGCAACTCATCGCTTGAATTTTCCCTTCAACATTCATTGCCTTCCTTATGCCATGCTTGAACTCAACCATCTCACCCAACATCCTTGGCTGTTCTGGACTTTGGCTCCTCTATGAGCATAGTCCCAGTCCTCATTGTTGACCATAATTGACATAAAGCTTCCCTTCATATCCAAAAATAAAGAAATTATTTTTGGGCACAAGTTTTTTATAAGTTGACCCACATTAGCTTAGACATTCTTCCTGCAACATGAATGCATTGGCCTATGAGCAAAATACCTAATCCATGACCAATTTCTTAAATTCCAGAGCTCACTTAGAAAATCCTCGGTCAGACCACTGTGCACAGTCAATCTGACCATTGAGCACGACCGGTCAGACCACTTTGCACCGTCGGTCTGATTGCTTAGCTGAGCTGGTCAAACCATCGTAGGCTAAACCCGAATAGAATTTCCAAATCTTTCACAAATTTGAAATTCAACTCTACAAACACCGATAATGGTTCA
This sequence comes from Dendrocalamus sinicus, assembly GCA_036346575.1. Taxonomy (NCBI): domain Eukaryota; kingdom Viridiplantae; phylum Streptophyta; class Magnoliopsida; order Poales; family Poaceae; genus Dendrocalamus; species Dendrocalamus sinicus. The sequence continues at coordinate 52,756,823 of CM070642.1, forward strand.
TCACAAATCATCTTGGACCTTCTCACATAGCCCTTCAAAACATCTGTAAAGTCAAAACCTAGAATTTAGTTGTATCCTTTAGCAACGAGCCTTGTCTTGTATCTAACCTAATTGGTCAGAGATGTGCCTTCCTTCATTTTGTAAATTCACTTGCAGCATATGAGTTTTTTTTTCAATCGGAGCTTGACCAACTCCCAAGTAGAATTTTTCTTGAGGGATTCTATTTCTTCATGCATGGCAGTTATCTACTTCTCTAACTCATCAGAGTAAATAACCTTTGAATAAGTTGAAGGTCCAACAGTGCCTTGAATATCTTCTACCATGTTCAAACAATAAGCCACAATGTTGCCTTCTCAATTAACCTCTTCGGAGGCTAGATTTTTCTCCTTTCCCAACTAGCTGGTAATGGATTGTTGGTTCTGAGCATTTCCTGTTGGAAGATTACTGGTCGAAGCTTGATCAGGGATATCCAATGTATTCTTTTTAACTGCCTCTGGTGAGAATCCTGAGTCAATAACATGCTCCACTTGCTTGCTGGTCTTCTGTGGCATCTCAATTGGAGTATCACTAGTTTTAATTCCTTTCAACAGAGGAGGCTTATCAAAAGTAACATTTCTATTCACAACCAACTTTTGGGTCTCAGGATCCTACAACTTATAGCCTTTAACTCCAGGCTTATAGCCAAGGAAGATGCACTAAATGGCTCTTGGCTTAAGTTTACCTTTATCAGTATGGGCATAAGCAGGATAGTTAAAAGTCCTTATGCTTGAGTAGTCTGAAGGAGAACCAGACCACATATCGATCAAAATTTTCTTATCAACAATAGTGTTTGATGATCGATTGATCAGATAACAAGTAGTGGAAGCAGCGTTAGCTCAAAAACTCTTTAATAGACCAAACATGGACAACATGTAGTGCACATTTTTCATGATGGTTCTGTTCATAGGCTCGGCCACACTGTTCTAGTGAGGTGTGCTCAGAATTGTGTAATGCCTTACAATACCCTCCGATCGGCATAAGACTTCAAATTCTCCTAAACTTTAAGCTGACTTCACTCATATGCCCACAACGCATATGGCATAGACTTGTCGGATCAGCATTCGACAACCTGGTCGAGGCAAAATTAGCCTTCCCAACTAGGGTAGTGTCTTAAAGATGATAGAAATTTGCTGCCTTTATATCACCTTTCATCATGACAAGAGGGCCTTTGGAGATCTTCAAAATTACACCTCCACCTAAAAATTGGTACCATTTGACATCAAGAGTACTCAAAGAGATAATGTTCCTCTTTAAATTTGAAATATGTTGGATCTTCGATAGGGTTCTAATGGTGCTATTAAACATCTTGATCTGAACAGAACCGATACCTACAAACTTGCATGGAGTATTATCTCCCATTATCAAGAATACATTCATCGCTGGTTTTGGAATCACCAGCAAAGGCAGCAAGAATCTCCCATTCGAAGCCTTCTTTAGTGACAAGGTGGCCTTACCGTCATCATCTTATGGATCTTTCTTGGAATTATTATTCCTCTTCTCTTTATTTTGGAGTTTCTATCACTCAGAGATATCGTGCCCATCCTTTTTTGCAGTAGCAACACGACTTCCTGGTTTTTGACTTTGAATGACCTTTGTATCTGCTCGAGCTTCTGCCTTTAAAATAACTGGTCGAAGCCCTCTCAATAGGTCTGCCTCGGACGGACAAACCTTCTGCATGCGAACTCGAGTTGTCGCTCGAAATCATACTTTTCATTTTTTTGCATACAGACCTTCATATACCTCATTTAGAGTAAAAGTATCTCGACTATAGAGAATTGCGTCTCTAAACATAGAGAATGAAATGGGCATTGAACAGAGTAGAATAACACCTAAATCTTAATCATCGTATTTGACCTCCATGGTTTGAAGGTCAATGACCACATCTTTAAATACGGTCAGATAATCTTGCACCGATCCATTTTCTGTCAACTTGAGAGAGAAAAACTTCTACTTCAGATGTATCTTGCTGGTCATATTCTTGGTCATGCAAATCTGTTCTAAATTTAGCCATAACGTAGCAGCGGTAGTCTCCTTCATAACTTCCTGGAGGATATTATTATAAAGATGAAGATGAAAGAGAAAATCTTGTATCACGATCCAATAGCGGAAGATCATATTTTAGTGACACCATGATGAGTATGCCCTAGATTGATCGGGCAAAGAAACAAACTCTGATACCACTTGTTATAGAATGCACTGCAAAATATGAAACAATGAAGAATAATCATGAGCACAAAACAAAAATTTAACGTAGAAAACCCTTGTGCGAAAAAACTACGGACAAACAATTAGCAAAATCACTATATGAAGGAAAAGTTATAGAACACTCTTGACGTATTACATGTGTAGATAATTTGTAGAGCATTGTGCATTATCATGAGGCTAACAGGGGTATAAATAGCTTTGAAAACAAGAGTCCCAGACGAGTAAAGAACAGAGTTCTAGTCGACAATGAAATAGAGGCCTATTCAGAAACTGGAACAGTAACCTACTTGGAGATGGGAACAACACTCCGCTCGGAGACGAAACAAAGTTTCAGAAGATAATGGTGAAGAGTTGTTGTCGGAAGCGCCGCAAGTAGCTATGTCTGACTCTAGTCGGCGCAAACATCTTTCGACGCTACGATGGTGCAAGTCGGTGCAGAGTTCATCATGAATATGAAGTTTATCCTAATCATAACTTCCGATCAGTTTGTATTACCAACTAGTTATACTGATTAGAATATATTTTTGACGAAACCTGATTGAATTTTTCAAGTTGTCAACTAGTTATACTGATTAGAATATATTTTTGACGAAACCTGATTGAATTTTTCAAGTTGTCGAATCTGATCAAATTCGGATTACAAAATACAATAGTATGATTGCCGAATGGATAAGGAGTTGCATTGTTCGAGGTAGCCACCAAAAGATGGTATCAATCGACCAATCATCAATCAACAGTGTTCTAGTTTCTGCTATATGAATCAAGTATGGTCCTGTTATTTTCGGCTATTCAGTCAGTTTTTGATTTTGGCTTTTTTAATAATTACTATTTATTAGACTAGCCAACTACAGCCAGAAGTCATAAATCGTAACCCAAAAGAGCATGTGCTTTCTACATTCACGCGCCTTCTAGCTACCTTATGTATGGCCGCCGGCTTACACCTATATGTTCCTAAGGATGAAACACTACAACTGTTCCAATGAAAGATGCTTAAACATCGTAAAGTTCAGAGATCAATCTGAAATGATTAAAGCAATGGGAAAGATAAGCAACTTCTGCAGGTCGCAAGCAGATTGGAGCTGCCAGCAGCAGCAGACAGCAGTAAACCACAGCGTTTCACGATCGTATTGCTCTATGAGATTACTAACTGAAATAGTCCTAATCAATGACAAAGTAGCATCAATGTATTATCTTCAGAAAATGGTAAAGGAATACTGCTAGGTATAGTTACATTAGTAATGTTCCGAATTCGGACAGGCGTAGCATAAATATTCCCCATGAAAACGTACAAAAGTTGGGCTCATCCTCTAGAGCATTTTGCAATCAAATCTTACACGCATCACAGAACAGATAACCCAACACGGCAACGCCATAGTCCATAGGATCAAGCTGGTAGCAAGTGGCAACTGTTCAGGGAGAGCAAGCAGTGGCCAGTTCACAGCATCTTTCTGCAATTACTAGATATGCAGTGTGTAAATAGCTCCTGATATCCAATAATTAACACTAACTAGCTAACTATGAGCTCTTTAATCTGCACCCCAGTAAGTTGCTGTCTTCCCAATCTTTTGCAGAGCCTTGACTACTTCCTCTGGGGTAACATTTCCTGTTACAGTGACCTTGTTTATCTCCGTCTCGAGCTGATAACTCTCCATATCTGCACACATGTACACAAGAAGCACGGTTAATTATGCAAGTCTAGAACAAGGAGAATTAAGTGGGCCAAAGGCTTGCCATCGATCGTTTTTATCGCCTTCTTAATGGCCTTGATGCACCGGTCGCAGTGCATTCCAACCCTCAACTCCACTACCTGTGGCCATAAAATGAACTTTCAGACTCAAGTTGTTGAGCAGGATATACATAATGCAGTTGTAGATGTACGGTAATCCATATACATATCTACTGCACTGTCGCATAAACAGAAGAACTGACTAAAACTTACAGCCATAGTTGTCGTTGAGTCGAGGAGGAAGGAGGCTAATCTACTGTATACCTCCTCACAACAGTTATGAAGAAGTAGAGATGTCTGTCTCTGTATCCTGAGCGTTAAATAGCTGCATCCGTGCCTTTCTCTTTTCTGCAAGCAATGGCAACTTTTGTTCTCCACCGTGAAAAATCTCCCAAAAATAAAAGCACATACAGCATCAATTCACTTTAAAGCAGTTCATGAAGTCAGGCATTTCACACTAGAAAAGGGGCTCTACAGATTGCCGAAGGCTACCATGGGATGGATAAGAATCTCCTTTTGAACTGGCTCCAACTAATTTCTTCTGAAGTTACTGATATACATTAGCTGACCTAGTACGTTATTCTTCTATCAGAGGCTTAAACTTGACATTGAAAGTGACCAGTGACGGACAGTGGAGCTACTGGTTTTTCTTTTCTGGTTACATGTGGTAGAAAAATAGGTTTTGTCAGTTCTGAACTCCTGGCAATAATATGGCGATTTTATATTTCTTCGTAGTTATAGGATGGATTCTTTTAGGTTCATAGTTTATGTTTTATGGTTTAAATATTTGAATTCTGGCTGTTTGTGAGAAGCAGTAGGAAGAGAAAAATAGTCGTATGTGATTTTGACCAGTACAGCTGAACTTGGTATACTTTTTACTATAATTTTTCTATTGACACCGTCTTGAAAAAATATATGTTTAAAAACTAATTACTGTAAACAGTATAAATATAAGCTAACTTTAAATAAAAAAACCCGCCATAGTAACCAAGACTTTGCCAGCTCATTCTTTTTTGTCCTTTTAGCATGGAACAACTCAAAATGGCATCTGTTAGACTATTACAGTAGCTGAGTCGAATAAAATTGGACTAACTATTGACTAACGACCTGAACAGAACATTACAAAAGAAGAACATATAATACTGAAAAGATTATCTCAATCCCCCAAAAGTCTTTTTTCCGGAGCCCAAAAGGAAGATTGATTCGGTAGCTGTTGACTTTTGAGTTGGATGCTACCAGTACCATTTGCCACAATTTCTGCACCACCGCCGTTCCTCTCTCCAGAATCTGTCACCGGTTGGACGGGTGGCATCATTTCCCCCGTCCACCTCGAGTTTGACACCAATGTTAGAATTTATATGTGGCCGAAGTAATGATCGAAAAAGTAGTCAAAACCGTAGTAAAAAAATATGGTCGAAACTGCAGTCAAAATAATCGTGGTCGAAGTAGCCGTGGTCGAAATGACCATGGGTGTGCTGACCCTAGTCAAATTGGCCGTGATCGAAGTAGTTGTGGTCAAAATGACCGTAGTCGCAGGCTCCGAGCACGAAGGCAATCGAACACTCTAAGCACAAAAGCAGTCGAAGACTCCGAGTACGTGTGAAGTCGTAGTTGCAAAGGTTGTAGCTACAGCGATTGTAGCTACCGTTGTCGTAGCTACAATACTCATGAGTATTGTAGCATCATGTCGGAAGTTGGTACTCGGAAGGAGACTATACAGTCGGTACTCAAAAGAACATTGTAGCAGTCGGAGCATCTAAGTACGGGGCAATCAGAAGATAAAGTGATCGTAGCCGTGAGAAGGGCTCGTAGCCATGAGAAGTGGTCGTAGCCGTGAGAAGTGGTTTTATGCGATTGTGGAGGGATTTTAGGAGGCATGAGAATAGGCCAAGTTAGTGGGGTGCGTGGAGATCGTGTGTGTGAGGCTTATTTAAGTCGTGTAGGATCGTCGATGGCAATTATAGGAGGGTGAATAATTGCACTCTGTACAAACACTTTTTTTTCTTCCAAAATCTGTTGCGTTTTAATTTTTCAACATGCAGATATAGCAAAAACATAAAAACAAAAAGACAGCCAAAGCCCTGCCCATGCTCGACCGCCATGCTTCCTGAATCGATCACAGATGCGAACTCCAAGTCCGGTCGCCAATCCAGATACTTACTCACAAATAATCAAAGCAAAAATAAACTAAATTAGCACTACTAATCACACCTCATGATGCACACGCCTGAGAGAAAAAGCCTCAAGTCATTGATGTGATGGATGGTTATAGCCTCCTGCTACGTGATGCCTCTTCCCACCTTGGAACTTGCTTCTTCTCTCACCTAGAAGGGCAAAGAAACAAACAGCCGAACGGCTAAGGAAATTCATGTGGGTGAGCATGGAAAACGACGCCGACGATGGCCTCGGCGCACAGCAAAGCAAAGCCAGACGCGCCGCCAGAATTTTTGCTCGACGTCGATCTATGATTTTATTTTTAAATTATAGTGGCTATAAAATACTCTTCTGACACTTCTAAATCCTAGTACAAAATTAATATCTTCAAAAGACATAGGATTAACCTCCAACTCCATCTCTATTTATAGTCTAGGATATAAAACTTAGGTTTATTCTAAACCCATAAGTTTTAATTCAATTCTAACAAATAAGGTACCCGAAACTCTTCTTAACACGGGTTTTCCAAAATTCTAATTTTTTCAACTTGTCACGTGTCGAAACCTCCAGGACCGCACCTCATGTAGCTTCTCCATGCATCATTCACATTTGATCTTCACATACTACAGTGTGAGCCCGACCACGTCGTGATATCCTCAACCACCTGGACTTTAGATTTCTCCCTCTAGTCCTGGTCCTCTTCGTCACCGACCATGACCATCTCCACGTCTAACCTACACATGCAAAGACCAAAGAACATTTTTCTACCATAAGTTCTCTCCAACTTAACCAACATTAATCCACGCACATACGACACATTACAAGTAATATCATACCCAACGTTGTCAATTATTTATCACCAAAAATCCTAGGCCTAGTCATATGGTCTAACAAGCTCCCTTTTGATGAATGCATTGACAACCCTTAAGATAACATGATGAATTAGCTTCAAATAAATATAAGTGAAGAATTAAAGATGAAAAAACATTTTAAGCCACACATCTCAAATCTCTTCTAAGTCTCTCCTCCTCAACACAAGAAGCAATTTTAGCAAATTTCTCTAATATCTCTCCATTCTCTCCTAGTTCCCCCTTTGGTAATTTAATCATCAAGAAACTTCAGAAAAAGAATAATTCTAAGAAGGAGCAATGAGAGTAAAGATCAAGAAACTTTGTAGATTAGCCAAGTCACTTTGTATTGATTTAATAATTTAACCAAGCCATATTTTTTTAGTAAATTATATAAAGTCATATATCATATAGCAATGTCAAAACAAAGTTTTCAATATGATTAAGCAATTTATATCAATGACATGCATCTCAACACTGACCAAACCAATTATAGAGAGCACAACGAGATATCATAACGAAAAGTCAAAGTCTAAAGGCGAAGCAAACTTTTAATCTAGACGAGCTAGCAATCTCATATAATAACCTACTGTTCCATACTCAATTCTTAAGCATGTGACATGCCTATAACATACTTCTTTTCATGATGGCATACTTGTAGCATATTTCTTTTAAATAGTGGCATGCTTGAATCACATTTTTTTCATTTTATGCACTTTTTGTGCCTCTTTTTTTGTTTACTATGGCATACTTGAAACATACATGTTTTCAATCGTCTCTTTCTTTTTTTTATATAACATGCCAAATTGAATGATTATAAAAAGATTGCAATATGAAACATGTGAGCCTCATAGCCAAGATTTAAGATAAGACTCACAATCAAGCTAATCCTTTTCGATGAACATCGTATAATACTATCTATAATCAATCTAGTCAAAGTATTCCACCATATCATATTTTAGTTTAAGTGCAACAAATTAATTATAACCAGTTATGATTAAAGCTACACAGTATATGAGTAAATACGATAAAGAAACATCTACAACACATTTAATTTCAATGACTTGGATTTGTTGATTTATTTGACAAGTATAATAAACAAAGCTTCCTAAATGTTTAAACAACAAGCTCCCCCTCAGAATAATCCTATAGGATACTATACACCTAACTCACTTCGTAAAAATGCAAAACGTGAAGAATCAAGCGGTTTTGAAAGAATATCGTCAACCTGAGAATCTAACTCAATAAGGTGTAGGACAACATCACCTTTTCCACATGGTCTCTCAAAAAGTGCAATCTCTTGGAAGACATCAAAAGGAGTGAAGAACCATCCAGTATTCCAACCAAGCAATGATGTAAAAAACCAGAACTCAATCAAGCGCACGTTCTCCATTCTGCGTTAGCTGTTCTTACATTACAGAAAACATCAGTCTCACAGTACCGGGGTTAGTGAAATAAAATTTAGGAATCCAGTATTGAGATACACGATGTGGAGAAACAGTAACAAAGTTAGAACCAAAATCATGTGCATGAGAGCGATCAGAACACCAAAAACAATGTGAATTATTTGAATTATATTCCAATCCAACAAAGTGCTCTCCTAGCACCCCTAAACCCTAACATGAAATTAATATCTCTAAAATCCATGGGTTAGGGTCCAACCCCATCTCTATTTAACAAATAAGGTACCCCGAAACCCTTCCTAACATGGGTTTTCCAAAATTCTACCTTTTCCAACTCATCACGTGTCGAAGCCTCTAGGACCGCACCTCCGTAGCTTCTCCACGCATCATCCACATTTGATCTCCATATGCTCCAACGTGAGCCCGACCACCTTGTGACATTCTTAACCGCCTAGACCTCAGATTTCCCCCTTCTAGTCCCGGTCCTCCTTGTCACTGATCATGACCATCTCCACGCCCAACCTGCACATGTAAAGACCAAAAAATGTTTTTCTGGCACAAGTTCTCTCCAACTTGACCAACATTAATCCACGCACACATGACACACCACAAGTAATATCATACCCCAACGTTGTTAATTATTCATCATCCACATTGTCAATTATTCATCACCAAAAATCCTAGACCTAGTCACATGGTCTAACAAGCCGAGTAATTCCTGTTATGTAAGAGTCAAGCTATAAGAGCTGGAAAAAGAGTTGAGGAAAATAGAGATTGAGTGATTCAGTCTCAAGAAGTTTTTTCTCTATGCGTTAGTCTCCCTCTGCGAGTGTATATCCAGATCAACAAGAGAGAGGATTGAGCGATTCAGTTCCAACAATTGGTATCAGAACTTGAGTTCTTGATCCGGTGTATGTCCAAGTACCTTTGCTTCAACAAGATGTCCACCACCGAGCAAACGGTGGCAACGACTGTGCGGTCGATGAGAGAGGGAGGCGTCTCTCTCCAATACCCGATGCTCACCTCCTCCAACTACTCCACCTAGGCGATCAAGATAGAGGCATGTTTGGAGGTGTAGTACATCTGGGAGGTGATCGAACCCACGCCTGGGGTGGTCGTGGAGAGGAGGAAGGATAAGATGGCACTTGTGTGTATCTTTTAGGCTATTCTCGAGGATGTGCTCTACCATGTTGCCAAGAAGAAGACAGCCAAGGAGGTGTGGAAGAGCTTGAAGATGAGGTATCCCGGCGCCGATCGAGTGAAGAAGGCGTGACTATAGAACTTGAAAAGTGAATTCGAGGCCCTGTGCATGAAGGAAGATGACTCCATCAACGAGTTTCTTGGCAAAATCACTGGGCTAGTGAGCAAGTTCAGTTGTTTTGGCGCCACCCTGGAGGATACCACACTCGTCAAGAAGTTGTTCGATTCAGTTCCTAACAAGTTTTTGCAGGTTGTTGCTGCAATTAAGCAGTTCTCTGATGTAGATACCATGCCATTCGAGGAGGCGATTGGTCACCTCAAAGCATATAAGGAGCGGATATGCAAGTATGAAAAGGTGGACAAAGAGCTTTTGCTTCTCACCAAGGCCGAGTAGGAGACTCGATCATCAAAGCGAAATGGAAAGGGCTCCTCTAGTAGCACAAGCAGTGGTGGTGGTCGAAGAAAGTTTGACAAAACCAAGGTGATATGCTATAACTGCCAAGAGTTTGGACACTTCGCTTTTGAGTGCCCTAAGAAAGGAAAGAAGGTGAAAGGAAAAGGAAAGGAGGAGAAAGCACTACTCTGTGACGTTCAGAGTGATATTAAGCTAACTCTTATATGAAGAGTCGTGAAGTGTGGTCGTCAGTCAAGATTAGGAGAGAATAAATTAGTTAAATACTAATCTTGACAAAGTTTGTATCTGCATGTTTAATTTAGACTTTTGCATGTAGTAATCATGCTGCATAGATCTTTGCATGTTAGTAGAGTATGGCACTAGTCGAAGTGGAAGTGGTGGTGTGAGACCACTGCGAGGAATTATTGGTGTGATGCCAGCGCCAAACGATAGTGCGATGTTGCTGCGAGGGGAAGTTGTTGTGAGACCAACAATGATAGTGGTGTGAAGCCGTTGTGTGAAGTTTCGATGTGAAGTCGAAGGTGGTGGTGTGAAGCCATCTCCGTTGCAAGATGAAGACATGATTCAACAGCGGCATGAGACCATTGTAATTCATGCGAAGAGAAGGCTGCTGCGTGAAGCTAGAAATCGAGACTGTTTCGAGTGACAAGAAGATGCAGGTGATCCGTATCGATGAGTCAACATGTCAAGATTAAGGGGGAGAATATTAGAATTAATCTCGATAATTGTATGTGGTTGAAGCCATGATCGAAGGAGCAGTCAAAGTGATCATGGTCGAAGTGGTCGTGTTGTAGTGGCCGTGGTCGAAGTGGACATAGTCGAAGTAGCCATGGTCAAAGTGACCGCAGTCGAAGGCTCCAAGTACATGTGAAGTCATAGCTATAATGGTCATAGCTACCGTTGTCACAGATACTCGTAAGAGTATTGTAGCATCATGGTCGTAAGTCATCACTCGAAAGGAGACTGTAGCAATCGGTACTTAGAAGAACACTGTAGCAGTCGGAGCATCCGAGTACGGGGCAGTCAGAAGATGAAGCGGTCATAGCCATGAGAAATGGTCATAGTGTGAGAAGAAGTCATAGCCATGAGAAGTGGTCTCGTGAGATCGTGGAGAGATTCTAGGAGGCATGAGAATAGGCCAAGTTAGTGGGTGCGTGGAGGTCGTGTGTGTGTGCATAAGGCTTATTAAGCCGAGTAACTCCTGTTATGTAAGTGTCAAGCTGTAAGAGCTGGAAAAGAGTTGAGGAAAATAGAGATTGAGCGATTCAGTCTCAAGAAGTTTTTCTCTGTGTGTTAGTCTCCCTCTATGAGCGTATACCAGCTGTACACTATGTACACTCTGGCAACGACCGACACAACGATGCCGAGGATGAAGAAGAAGTTATCAATGAACTTGGAGCATGATCTGCTAGGGAAGCCCCAGTACAGGCTACACAAGACATACTGGGAGATGAAAGTGACGTGGAGGAGAGCCACCATAAAGGAGATGTGCACTTGCTCATTGGGGTAGTGCATGCCATTCTTGCAGTACACCTTTTGGAGCTTGGCGACATCCTTTGACCACCAACGGTAGAGGAGGAAAAGATGGTGGACGAGGTGGGGTGCTGGTACATGCTCATGAGGGTGAAGAGAGCGTTGAGGATTTGGTTGTCGATCTCTATCCAGTGGTGTCTCAGGGGCTTCGAAGGGAATGCCTTGTTCATCAGTCCTTGCAGGAGCAAGATTAGCATGCCACCATAGGCGGCGACACAGAGCAGCCATATGAGGAAAGCAATGTTCAGAGGATGCTTGAGACAATTCTTGCAGATGGTGAAGACTGAATTCCGGTCGAGTCTTCTGATGAAGCTGAAGGACCGAATATAGCAACAAAGGGGGGTGAATGGTGCCTTCCAATTTTCCTCCAAGTATTCAACACTTCTTCACTCCAATAGCTACAAGCTATGAAAATTAGAATGAGAAACCAATGCCAAACAAGCAAAGCAAACATCTGAAATTTTAGAGAAAAATCAAGAAAATTGAAAGTACCTTTGTTATAATTATGGTGCATCCAAAAATCGGAAGTACCTTAGTTATAACTGTAGTACTTCCTTTCCTCGACGGAAAGTGAAATCAGCCCAACTTCAAAAACTAAAATTGATGGAGCTTTTGATTTGAAGATCTAAATGATATAAAATTTTGTAGGGATCTTCTCTAGGATGTTATGAATCTATTCCAATAAACGATCATGAAAATTGAGGCTAAAGTTGAGATATTTTTCAGTTTGTTGGAAGATTGAACCGAAACCGACCCAAAATTAACATCGGTGAATACATCTTGCTCGTGGGATGATGATGACCAAGAAGGGTCTAAATGTATTTCCACATGTCACATTAAGTTAAATCACCATAGAAACAAACCAAAAACTCTCGGATCAAAAGATGGACCAACGAGGCTAAAGTTAAGCAAAACTGGGGTTTCTCGTGAATCTTGCTATCAAATTCTCTAGATTGGTGGAGATGTATTCTCAAGTATTATCTCCATCTCTTACATGTCCTTAGCACAACAAGATCACAAGAAGGAAAGAAGAGAGATCAAAACCAACCAAAAGTTAAGCACATAAATAAAAAACAAGGACTCAAGAGTTACACAAAAATTGATGTATTGCTTACTTGAGAAGGTAGTTTTCACAGCCACTTTACTTTGGAGGACAAAGAGTACCCAAGGTACTCACTCTTAAACCATAACCCTAAACCTAGGAAGAGAGCACAAGAGATGGATTGGATAGTTAACCACATGTCTCCATCCTAACCCCCTTTTATAGGTGGGTAGCTAGCCACCTACACCTCTTAATGGATCCTATTCATTAATACAGTGGGGGAAACCCGATAACCCCCCACACAGGTTTTACTCTCACAAGTTTATTTATGCATGTTTTTCAAAGCGCATAAGTGTGTATCGGTTAAATCCTTAGCCCTGATTTGCCTGGATTAAATCAGCTCCACCTTGACCTAAACCACTCTCCAACGCATCACCAATGCACCTCAGTTTTGATCCAAGATGGTTTTCGATATTTTGCTCAAACTACCAAAATACCATTTCTTGACTCGATCATCACCAACCACTGCAAGCAATCGCTTTGTTTATCACGTGTAGGTGCACCACTAGCTTGCAACGCGTCGCCAAGTTTCTCCTGTTCTGGTTCCACCAGCTCACTTGGCCCGTGCAAGCCACATAGCACCATCCCACCATTCGAACTTGCCTTCAACATTTCTCATCTTTCACGTGCATGCTTGAGTTCACTGTCTCACCTGGGATTCTCGATCGCTCTGGGCCTCAACTCCTCCATGAGTCTAGCCCCGATCATCGTCGTTGATCACAGTTGACTCCAAGCGATCCTGCATACTCAAAGACAAAGAAATTATTTTCACACACAACTTCTTCACAACTTGCCAAGACCTGCATCATGCAACCTTAATCCAATAAGCTAGTTTATTACAGCTCGATCCATGACTCAATTCCACAAAACCCTGTTTCTCTAAGAAGATCGGTAGTATCGCACTTACGTTACCGGTGCTACTGCACTACGGTACTACTGCACTTTACAAACCTGAACTGGATCTCTGTAGAAAAAACATACCTCTGCTTCGCCGGTACTACCGCCTCACGGTACTACCGCAAAAACACCTGTGGTACACCGCGCTTACACCTGGCGGTACTTCCGATATTTCTGGGACTTCCATAATTCAGTTGAAACTAAATGTAATCTTTACAAAATCATTTGTCTACTTCACAAAACTTACAATGGTTCATCACAACAATATCATGAACCTTCTCATATAGTCCTTCAGAAGCGAACATGAAGATAGCGGCGGACTCCAGTAGATGGTAGCAGAAAATTTGTCAGTGAGGAACAAAGATCGATATTCTTTAGCCATTGCACCGAGGGAGTAGCTTTGAGGAAATCTAGAAGCCGTCTCTCATGACGGACCGTCCCTTGTGTTAGCCCATCATGAAGAGTAGGAACTGAGACATGATATTTAGTCAAAATTGGTGAATTTGGAGCTGAACAAGCTATGTTTTCTATGCCACCCTCAGTGACATTCTGAGCCATTTACGGCGCGACTGAAAATTGTGCTTGCAGTAACGGATGGACAGAAGATGATCAACTTAAAACTGGTTGTCGGAGGAATTGTAGCATTCTGCTATAAATCGAAAAAGGAGAGTTAGAATCCAGGATTTCTGATTTCAAGTGGGCTGAATGTTTTGTAATTGAATGTGCTATGTACATTTAGTTATTTATGAAAAGTAGCATGGAGATACAACAGTTAGTAGTAGCATAGTATGAACGGAAGATTGGATTGAAGTTTTGTTTAAAAAAAATAAATCCTATGAACTACTCAGTCACGCCACACATTTTATTCTGGTATCATACCCTGTTTAAGAGGACAGGGCCGAGTGAGGACTGAAGAATTCTGTCATGTAACTAAACTAATAATATCACGCCAAAGCGATAAATTTTAGTATGGAAGTGGTAATTCATTAGTCCAAAAATCCGTTTCAACTCCAATCATGCAAAAATCGGTGGAAACAACTAACAAAAACCTGCGAATTCCCTTAATGTGTCAAAGCAGGTACTTCCGCTTCTCAACCTGAAAAGCACAGGCTCAAAATGAATCCCATCAAACCCGACAGTGGAATAAACACACCCTCCAGTTCTGAAAGCCGAGAACACATATACGTATGGCTAACAATTTCGGCGAAATTTCACCAAAATTTCTGTAATTTTGGTCCCCTCCGAAATTATTTTTTGTAAGACCGAAATTTGAGTTCAAATTCAAATCTTGAAATGAACCTCAAATATTAGAGCAAGTTTTATCTATATTTTCATCTCTATTTCATCTATATCCAATATCTAGTTTATATCTACCATCTTTGATAACCTTTTTTCTCAAAATTCTAAAGTTTCATCAAAATTCAAATTACCAAAATTTGAACGAAATCCAAACCAAAATTACTGAAATTTCTGTAATTTTGCTACCCTCCGATTTTTTTCCCAATCGAAATTGTTAACCCTGCATGTACGTACGAACTGGAGCAGAAAGTATAGCCATGGCGCACAGAGAAGCCCCTCGAGAGGATCGATCAGACGAAGAGCTTCTCAGATGATCAGATGAACTCGTGGTGGGTCGGAGATGTGGAAAGCAGCAGGTAGATAATTAACTGGCCATCAAAATCCCGACGAATGACACAATTGTCATCGGGGTAATCTGACTCGAGCCAACGAAACAAAAGCTTTCCTTTGAAGCCAAGTACCTTTATTGAACGGCACAGTCCAGTCCAAAGCAACTTGAAGAAGTGCTTGTGGCTACGCTCGAGAGAGAGACACTAGAGAACCAGTCAAGCTTGGAGGCATGGTGTTAGTGTATCGCTAGTGTGCAGTGTACGTACTCATATGTCATAGGCGAGCCATAAAGCCATCAAGCAGTGTTCCCCGGTCAGAGGAAACCGGCGAGGCGTTGAAAGTAGGGAGCTGTGCTTGCGCGAGGGCAGTGAGAGGCAGGCAGCCAGCGCCACAAGATTGACCACCAGGGAGAGGGCACGCGTCTCCAAGATGAGTGCTCAGCAAACTAGTGTAGAGGAACAAGGAAACAAGTCAGGTACACCTAGACCTGGCCAATGGACCGTACCAGCCCGACACGATATGAGCCTGGTGGCAGGGCTATAAACGAGTCGAGCTCGAGCGAGCTTGGTCTTTCAGGCTCGAGCTCGAGTCAAGTTTGAGTTGGGGTCTGAGCCTGTACCTGGGCTCAAGCTCAGCTTGGCCTAAGCTCGAGTAGACTTGAGTTCGACTCATTGAAGCTCGATAACAATTAAAATAATTTATTATGCACTATTTTTCAATAATAAGAAAAATTTAAGGTCGAGCTCAGCTCTAGTAAACTCGATAACAGTCAAAATAATTCAAATATACACTAATTTTTAACAATAAGAAAAAGCTCGAACTCGAGTTCGGCTTGAGTAAGCTCGGTAAGAGTTAATATGCATCACTATTTAAGCTCGAATCGAGACTCGCGAACTATTCGAGTTTGGCTCGGTGAAGCTCGCGAGCTCGAGATCAAGCTTGTGTTCAGCTCATTTAAAGTTCAAACTGAGCTCGAATTGAGCCTAGAACGATCTGAACTCGAGTAGCTCACGAGCTTCGAGCTTTTTTTACAGTCTTACCCGGTGGAGGCACAACCCATTTAGGCATGGCCCGTTTAAGCCCATCAAATAAACGGGCCGTGCCGTGTCGGCATGGGCACAATTAGGGCTTAACGGGCTGTGCCGGAACGATTGGCCTGTTACGCCGAGAAAAAAAGAAAAAATTCAAAAAAATTGTAGAAAATTAAGAAAAAATTGTAAAAAAATTACCTAAAAATTATAGACATTGTTAATCATCAAGATAATTATTTTTAATGGTATAATGGGCTTTATTAACTTGTTAAATTACATAGAAGAAAGCTAATCGGGCCGGGCTGGGCCATGTCGTGTCGTGCCGGCACGGCCCACAACTGTAAACAGGCCTAAAGTGGGTGTATAAGGTGAAGCGCGATGAGCGTAGAGCCATTGTGAAGCACAAGATATGCCTCGTTGCCATGGGATATGTCCAGCGACAGGGGATGGAGTCCAATGAGGTCTTCGCCCCTGTTGCCTGTCTGGAGTTGGTATGGCTCCTACTCGCCATCGCTGCGCACCAATCTTGGGAGGTTCACCATATGGATGTCAAGTTTGCCTTCTTGAATGGTGACCTCTAGGAGGAGTTGTACGTCGCACAGCCGTCCGACTTCATCTACAGCAAGCACAAGAACAAGGTGTTGTGTCTCCACAAGGCACTCTACGGTCTCTGCCAAGCACTGTGCGCGTGGAACGCGAAGCTGGACGCCACTCTGCTCTCGCTCAGGTTTCATTGTAGCAACTCCAAGCACAGAGTGTACACGTGAGGTGAAGGCAGGAGTCAGCTGATTGTGGGCATCTACGTCGATGACTTAATCATCACTAGTGGCAGCACCAGCAGCATCCATGATTTCAAGGGGGGAGATGAAGAGCTTGTTCGGGATGAGCGATTTAGGGGCGCTCAGGTACTACCTCGGTATCGAGGTGCACCAGAGTCTGGACGGCATCACTTTCAAGCAATCCGCCTATGCACTGAAGATTCTGGAGAAGGCCGGGCTGGTGGACTGCAACCCCTACCAAACTCCAATGGAGGAATGCCTCAAGCTCAGCAAATCGAGCTCATCCCCCGTTGGTCGATGCTACTCTCTACAGGAGTCTGGTCAGGAGCCTCCGGTACCTCATCCACACATGGCCGGACTTAGCCTACTCAGTAGGCTACGTTAGCTGTTTCATGGAGATGCCACGCGAAGAGCACCTCATCACTGTTAAGTGCATATTGCGCTATGTTGCAGGGACAAGAACATGGGGTGTTTCTATGCGGTCGGAAAGAAGAAGAGCGCACGGTCGTGTCTGCTGGGCTATAGCGATAGTGACATGGCCGGGGACGTCGATATCAGAAAAAGCACCTCGAATGTAATCTTATTCCTCGAGGATGGACCCATCACTTGGCAATCTCAGAAGCAAAAAGTGGTGGCTCTGTCCTCCTGTGAGGCAGGGTATATTGCCATGGCATCCGCGGCTTGCCAAGGCATCTGGCTGGCGCGGCTTCTAGCAGACATACTCTATTTAGAGTCTAGTGCGCCAGTTCTGAAAGTGGACAACAAGTTCATAATCTCGTTGATCAAGAACCCAGTACATTACAATCGGAGCAAGCACATCGACACAAAGTTTCATTACATCTGGGAGTGTACAGAGAAAGGCCAGATCGACGTCGAGTTCATCGAAACAGCAGAGCAGCTTGGTGACATCTTCATCAAGCCACTCGGCCGCATTAAGTTTCAAGAACTTCGTTCCAAGATTGGCCTCATTGACATCGAGTAAGCGCAGCAAGACTTAGGGGGTGTTTGTTGGATAAGTCTTGTGTGTAGTCATGTGCGTAGTCGTGGGCGTAGTTGTGTGCATGGTCGTAGGCGTAGTCATGTATGTGGTCGTGGGCGTAGTCATGATTGTGGGTGTGGGTTTCAACTCGATGCGCACGTTGTTCGCGTGGGAGCGGGTCGTGCTAGCGCCATACATGGGCAATTCGTTTGCGGCGCGAGTCTAGAGGCCATATAAGCCACGTTCTATACATAGAGTCCTTTAAATTTTGAGAGACCATGTGTAGGTCAACCCATGGTTGTGATGAGTAATTGACGCTTATTCTAGGAAGATTGAGTTTAGTTTTTGAGGTTGTGCTAGTTCTGCATTGTCGTAGCCCTGGCGAAGTGTTCTGCAGCTAACACGACCACGTTGGTCGTGGTCGAAAGTCATGCGCACTGGTTACGACCACTTTGGGCATGGTCGAAGGTCACCCGAGGGGTCTACGACCACTTTGGCCATGGTCGAAGGGCACCAGAAGGCAGTATGACCACGTTGGCCGTGGTCGAAGGCCAGCACGACCACGTTGGTCGTGGTCGAAATAGGTTACGACCACGTTTGGCCGTGATCGTAGGTCTCCAGGGAAGTTTAAGACTGGTTTTGCCTTAGTCGTATCTTGGTCATGGTCGAAATGACTCGTACGACCATGTTGCGGCGATTGGAACCTGGCGGGATGTCACGACCACGCCAGCGCCATCGAAGCCAACCGAACCATTTACGACCACGTTGTAGCGTATCGACCATTTTGGGCTTGGTGAAGGTCATTCGTGTCGTTTACGATCACGTTGGCGTGGTCGAATGCGGCCGACCACGTTGTAGTGGGTGCGATCGGTCGGCACTCAAATCTACGACCACGTGAGTAGTCGGCACTCTACGACTCGTTGTTGAGAGCGTGGTCGGAAGTCGGCGCTCGGGCGTTCGACCACGTGAGTAGTCGGCACTCTACGACTCGTTATTGAGAGCGATCTGGCGTGGTCGGACGTGCTCGCCTGCGCATTGGAATCGGTCGTATGACCTGCGGACTTGACCATTTGAGCTGGAATTTGGTCGTAGGGCTTTGTGATGAAGTCGGGGACCTTGTGCATTTGTTGGTTTATCTTTTCGATCGGTCGTGAACGACTTTGGTTGAAGACGAGACTTTGAGCGTTAAAGCCGTAGCGAGTTGTGGGTGGTCGTAGCAAGTTAGTGATGATCGTAGACTCATCGTATCTGGTCGTATGGCTTGATTTTGTGGTCGTATGTCGTGTGCATTCATTGTTCTCTTTTTCCGACTGGTCGTAGGTGGTATACGACTTGGTAAGAGTATGATTTGAGTTCATTTTCGGCTCAAGTGATTGGATACTATTGTGAGCGGTGCTATGTAATGGTTTGCTTGTCCGTGATGGTTTGCGGGACTTTGAGACTAGTCGTGGTGAGGCGTGGATGGTCGAGACTAGGCACGAGGTCTTGAGGTCGTGATCACCGAGAGATGCCAAAGACGACGAAGTCCGTAAGGTGGTTGCAAGCGTGATCGGCAAGGCGGAGGAAGCTTCCGAAGGCGTGGAGTGGCATTTTGGAGAAATGCGAAAGCGCAAAGGAAGTCGTGTCTCTGCCAATGCACAGAGTTGTTGGCGCTAACGGGCAAAGCAGTGGAGCCGTTGGGCTTAACGGGTTAAGCACTGGAAGCTTGTTTTCGCTAGTGGGTAAAGAGAGTGGTAAACCCGGTGTTAGGTGGGAGTTCACTGGTTCCTCCCCGGTAGCAGAAGGCTATAAATAGGGTGGGTAGAGCTCGAGTGCTCGGTGAGGTTGTTCCCGAGTCACTCTGAATTTTTCGTCTCTATTTGTGTGAGTTGTCTCTGGGTAGAGCACGGTTGCTCTTATACCTCCAATGGAGTGGCTGTAGAAACCTCCATGATCAATCATTCATCTCTCTTCCTCAAAGTTTATTTCTGTCGTCATGAGATGTTGTGATTGTTTTGTTTGTGATCTGTTTTGAGAGCTTGTTCTTCTTGCTATCCTTTTCTCTCCTCTCTTCTTCTTGACGCATTCGTTCTTGTGTGCTTCGATTAGCTCGAATCGAATCTGTCTCAAGGCCACTTGGCCAATTTATTCCCGAGAGCAGGAGTCGAAACAGAGAAGTTTTCTTTTCTGAATAGTCGTGCGCCTCAAGTCCTCTGTTTCGAGTTCGACCATGTCTCTCTAGTCGATCGTAGCTAAGTCTTTGGATTTTATTAGTATTCTCTCTTCCAGAGGTTGGAATATTGCAGTGCCCCAAATTTGAGGATCAAAAGCCAGAGAGTCTTAGTTACTCGGAAACCTGGCAAACGAGTCCTTCTCCGTTCTTGTTTCAACCGCGCAGTTTTCTTTGTTTGATTTCTTTTGTCGGCTCGGGCAAGTGTTCGACCACGTGGTGTTCGACCATCAGTTGGCTTACAACCACGTGCGCTCGACCAGAGAAGTCAGTTCTTTCGTCCGTTTTGCTGTGTGGGTGCTTGGGGAGTTTTGAAGGCACCATTCACCCCCCCTGTCGCCATTTCGGTCCTACAATTGGTATCAGAGCCGGTTAGCTCTAATTCATAGATCTTAACCGGTCTCAAGAGCCATGGCGACGGACAAGTACTCGACCAAACCTCCCGTCTTTGATGGCTTGGATTACCCCTTCTGGAAGAGCCGAATGGAAACATACATTCAGCTCAAGGGTATGCCATCCGCGCAAGGTCAAGGTCCGGTTTCTTTGTTCTGCCGATGAGAACATCAATGTCAATAACATGACGATGTTGAGGCAAACGCTAAGGCAAGGAACATCATTATCCGTGGCCCGAGTCGTAGCGAGTTTGACCGCATCTCTCATCTTTCGTCCGCTTCGATATTTGGGAGACCCTCGATGCTTACCATGAGGGCACCACCCAAATAAAGACGGTGCGACAGAGACGATTCAAGCGTGAGTACAACAAGTTCGAAATGCACGCGGGCGAGTCCTTAGATGAGTGCTTTGCGCGATTTCACAAGATCTTGAGCAACCTCCGGCGGTCGGTCTCACATTCCCGACTCGGACAACGCTCGTCGGATGCTCGCGCACTTGATCTTCGTGTTTGGGAGATGAAAGTGACCACCATCAAAGACACGCAGCACCTCGACCACGACTCTTGACGCTGTACTCGCGCGCTCAAGACTCACGAGATTGACGTTGTCTCTCGTCGGTCGAAGTCACGATCGATGGCTTTGGTCACCAATCCCGCTTTGCTTCGGTCTCTCTTCCGATTCTTCTTGCGGTTTTTCCTCGCTCTCGTGACATAACCGATGATCGCTTAGAGCGACTGCGGATGATCACCGGCCCTCCTAGCCGAAGGTTTCACATGCCTACAAGGGTAGGAGAGAGAAAGAGAGGAGGACTCGTGATTTGCTTCGAGTGTGGTGGCCCCAACCACATTCGGCAACCGCCCCAAGCCGGAGAAGGGCAAGAACGACTACGGCGGTTCGAGCAAGATCGACTACACCGACAAGAACCGCAACAAGAAGCCTCCAGCTCGGCGCGGAAAGAAGAAGTTCCGCAACCGGGAAGGCCAAGAAGCTCTTCCACGCGTCCTCACGCGTTCGGCGACCTCGACCTCGGCGAGGTGGAGGGATGGAGCGACGACGACGGGACGGGTGACCAAGAGCCCAAGGATGGCGGCGACGACTTCTCCGGCATGTGCTTCATGGCCCTTGAGGGCGAGATCAGCGACAGCGAGCTCTACTCTGACTCCGACGAGGTATGTCCATCCTATGACCAACTTAATGAAGCTTTCCTTAAGCTAGGAGGATTCCATGCTAGAGCTAGAGCTAGGTGTAGCAAGTTGGAGAAGGAAGTAGATAGACTGTCACGGGAGCTTACTTCACTTACATCTGCTCCCTCCCGTGATGATTGTGATACTTGTTGTGCCTTGCTTGGTGATATGGAGAAATTAAGGACCTCGCATGATAGTGTGTCCTCCGAGCTTGATATTGTTAAGGTGGAGAATATTAGTCTGCTTGCTGATTTAGAGTTGAGTAGGATGGCTGTTACCCTACTTACTACTGATGAGACTACTTCTCCCACCTCATGTGAGGTTAAGGACATTCTTGCTAGAGGACCTTATGCCATGCTCCTTGATCTGCCCGAGTCTTGTGAAACTTGCTATAACTTGAAAATGAACCTAAAACGGCAGATCATAAAATTGCTGAACTACAAGCTTCTCTACTTGAGCCGATTGATTCATGTTTAAACTGCCCTAAGTTAAATGCTGAACTTGAAGCTGTCTCCAAACAGTTTCAAGATATGATTGATCACGATAGGAAGTTGGCTCAGTATGCTTCTAAGGATCCTGTTAGCTCACCATGCAAAAATTGTGATAAACTAAAAATTGACTTAATTGCATTGGATGAGAAATGGGTGAAGCTAACTAAGGACCTACTAGAGAAGCAACCTTCTGCTTGTATTGTCTGTGCTGAGAAGGGGGAGAAGCCCCAGGGTAAGGTTGAGACGCTTAGTAACGTGAACCAACGGCTACAGTGGGATCTGTCCCTTCATGTCGGTGTGCGTGCACAAGCCGTCTTCCTCTCGCTATTGGTTCTTCATCTGCTCCCTTATCTCCTGCTGTTCCCTCTTCTCCTGCTCTTCTTGCACCTCTCTCTTTCGGAGTGTCAGTACCTTATGAACACTCTCGAGAGATTTGTAGGCGGCAAGAAGAAGCTTAATCTTATTCTAGACCAATCCAAAATTTGTAAGTTCAATCGGGTCTAGGATATGATTATTATGAGGACATTAGGAAGCATCCACCGCTATTCTCGATCCATAGTAGGAGGTGCGATCGAGGTTGAGCCCGGGATCGCGAGGTCAAATTCAAATCAGCGGGCTTGGTCCAAGGGATCTCGGCGACAAGGTGAGTCCACTGCAGCTTCACCTCTCGGAGCGAAGCCATCTCATGCTACTTCAGCCTCTCAGAAGGCGAAGTATCATTGCACCTGCTGTCAGAAGGATGGGCACTCGATCGAGAGGTGCTTCAGGCGCGCCAGGATTGCGCGTAGAGATCGTGCAGAGGCACTTAGGCGTATTCAGGGTCAGCCCCAGATCCTGAGTGCACCTAAGACTAGCACAAGGTCCAGGTTTTCTTCTGACAGGTTTGGGCAGCATCGAGGACTTGGTTTTTCTGAGTTTTATGGTTTTCGTCCTCGAGCTGCTCCGGGTCGTGACTTCCGCCGTCCTGAGGGTACATCTCGCTTCCCCCGTCGAGACAGTTACCCACGGCGTGATCTGCGTGTTGCCGGTGTTCCGACTCGCTCTCCGTGCGATCGGACCCGCGGCGGCCTTCTGTGTCCTCACGGACATTCGCTTCTTTGAGTCACGGAGAGCGTAGGGTAGATAGAGGTCAGTCGTGCTTGACTACTTCATCTGCTCCACGTGTTACTCAGTATTGGGTGCCAAAATCACTCTTGATTTACCCCAGTACTGAGACTTTACTCTCTGTTTGACTCAGGTTCGCCGGGTAGGGAAGGAGAAGGTTTGGCTTGTAGACTCCGGTTGTTCTCGTCATATGACCGGAGACTCCCGTTGGTTCTCCTCCCTAGCCCGCGCTCCAGGTGATGAGACGATCACCTTCGAAGACGCTTCATCTGGGCGCGTCATCGCCAAAGGTACTGTGCGTATTAATGCCTCTTTTATTCTTAAGGATGTTGCCTTGGTTAGTAAGCTGCAGTACAATTTGCTTTCCGTTTCTCAGCTTACCGATGACGGTTTCGAGGTGAGCTTCAAGAAAAACAATTGCAAAATTCTTGATTCTTCGGGTAGTCCGGTTTATGGGATTTCGCTTTGGGAGGATCTTTCGTGCTAATTTTTCTCGAGTCTTACGGTGATCCTCTCGGTTGTTTAGTTGCTTCGAGTCCCGCGACCTCTCTTTCGGCATAGGAGACTTGGTCATATCGGATTTGACCATTTGACCGAGTTAGCGGCCACGACCTCATTCGTGGTCCGCCAAGCTCAAGATGGTCAAAGATCTAGTCAGACTCCATGCCGACACGGCAAGATGGTTGCCGCTTCTCACCCTCCGGTCACGATTACTATGACCGATGCACCGACAATTGCTCCATATGGACACCGTTGGACCACTCGAGTGCGATCGTGAGAAGGGAAGTGGTATGTTCTTGTCGTGGTCGATGACTTCTCGTGGTATTCTTGGGTGTTTTTCTTAGCCTCGAAGGATGAGATGTTTTCACATTTTCGAGGTCTTTTCAGTAGGCTTTCTGTTGAGCTCCCAGGTGCCTTACGAGCAATCCGCAGTGACAATGGCACGGAGTTCAAGAATTCCTATTTTGAGAGTTTCTGTGGTGAGACAGGTGTAGAGCATCAGTTCTCCTCTCCGCACGTCCCACAGCAAAATGGCGTTGTGGAGAGAAAGAATCGTACCTTGGTCGAGATGGCCAGGACGATGCTTGATGAGTACTCTACACCGCAGAAGTTTTGGGCTGAGGCTATAGCCACCGCGTGCCATGTCTCAAATCGAGTCTTTCTTAGGGCACACTTGCACCGTACTTCTTATGAGTTGAGATACGGCGAAAGCCAGCGTCTCTCATTTTCGTGTTTTGGTTGCAAGTGTTTTATTCTCAAGTCAGGAACCTAGATAAGTTCGAGTCACGTTCTTGTGATGAGATCTTTCTAGGTTACTCGCTTTCGCGGGCTTATAGGGTGCAGGCTGCGAGTCTAGCAAAATGGTAGAGACTGTGAGGTGACCTTTGACGAGGCCACCCAGGGACTAGGCGGATATCTCGAGTTCAGAGAGCGATCCGAGACCATCTTTGTGGATGATGAGGACGATGGAGACGATGGTTGTTTACCTGATCCAGCTCCTCATCCTTCCCTTGAGATGCCTTCTTCCACGGTACCTCAAGGTGATCAGCCCTTGCCTACTGCTTCCTCCGGAGCTAGTGGCTCTGTTCCTACCTCGTCTGCACATGAGGTAGAGGCCACTTCTTCATCTCATCCAGGACCTCCCCGATATATCCAGAAAAGGCATCCTTCTGAGTAGATGATTGGAGACCTGTTCGAGCGTGTTACCCGCTCAAAATCTGGCTTATCTCAATTCTGTCTCCATTCTGCTTTCATTGCCTCCTTTGAGCCCAAAGATGTTTCTCATGCTCTTTCCGATGAGTCTTGGGTTAATGCCATGCATGAGGAGCTAGAAAATTTCGAGAGGAACAAGGTGCGTCGCTTGTCGAGCCCCGCGAGTCACAATATTATTGGGACTAAGTGGGTGTTCAAGAACAAGCGAGCGAGGATGGAGTGGTTATTGAAACAAGGCTAGGCCGGTAGCTCGGGGTTTTCCTGGTTGAGGTCTAGACTTGAGGAGACCTTTGCCCTGTAGCTCGACTTGAGGCCATTAGAATCCGCTTGCCGTTGCGGCTTCTAAGGGTTTCAAGCTCTACGAATGGACGTCAAGAGTGCCTTCCTAAATGGAGTCATTGAGGAAGAAGTTTACGTCGAGACGACCTCCGTGTTTGAGAACCCCAAATACCCACACCATGTCTTCAAGCTTTCCAAAGCGTTGTATGGACTTAAGCAGCCCCGAGCTTGGTATGAGAGGCTTAAGTCCTACTTGTTGAGTCATGGGTTTGAAATGGGTAAAGTAGACAAGACCTGTTCATTCGCCGACATGGCAATGACCTTTGCTCGTCTGGATCTATGTCGATGACATCATCTTTGGCGGCTCTTCCCATACTGTTTCACAATTCTCGGATGTCATGAGCACCGAGTTTGAGATGAGTATGATGGCGAGTTGACCTTCTTCCTTGGCTTCCAAATCAAGCGGACTCGGGAGGTACATTTCTTCATCGTGAAAGTACACTCGTGACCTCTGAGACGCCGACATGAGTGATGGTAAGCTGTGTCAACTCCCATAGCTTCTACACCTATCTTGACCCGGATGAGGACGGCGAGCGATTGATCGAAAGAGTTCGAAGTATGATCGGCTCCCTTCTTTACCTCATCGCCTCGAGACCGGACATACACTTCTCTGTGTGTCCGTGTGCCCATTTTCAGCTTCTCTCGCGTATCTCACCGCCAAAGCGGTGAAGCGCATCTTCGTACCTTCGAGCTACCATTGACTATGGCATCGGTACTCTTCCTCATCCTATCTTTCCTTGAGAGCCTTCTCGGATGCGAACTTTCTTGGTGTAGGATAGATAGAAAGAGCACTTCGGCACTTGCCAATTCATTGGCACTTCTCGTTCTTGGTCTTGAGGAAGCGATCGGTGTTACATCCCACTGCAGAGGCCGAGCACGTTGCTGCTGCCGATTGTTGCGGCCAGTGCTTTGGATGGTCTCGACCTGCGGGACTTTGGATTAGCGATAGACGATGTTCCACTCTTTTGTGACAACACTTCTGCGATTAACATTGCTAAGAACCCGATGCAACACTCTCGGACCAAGCATATTGATATTCGCTTTCACTTCCTTAGAGATCATGTAGAGAAGGGTGACATAGTGCTCCGGTTTGTGAGAGTGACCACCGGTTGGTGACATATTCACCAAGCCTTTGGGCGATTCGAGGTTTTCACTCTGCGGAGAGCTTGGGGTGGTTTGTCCTTACGGATTTGTAGTGATGGGGAGCTTGGGCTTTCTTGCTTTATTATATTAATTATGCTTCATCTCATTTCATTGCATTGCATTTGCGGGTGCATTGGGTTAAGTCCTTCTAGCATAGGTTAGAGTGTTTCTTGTGTTGAGTTGCTTAGACTTCTTACTCTTATCTTGTGCTTCGAGGATTAGCTATTTCTTATCTCACTAGGTTGAGCTCACTCACTTCTTGTAGGTTCTAGCGAGGTTGGGCCACCCTCGGGTAGGCAGTGCGTGTTTGCTCTCTAGTGTGTGTTCGACGATCATTTGTTAGTCCTGAGTCATTTGGGGTAGATGAGAGTCGATTTAAGCCATAGTTGCTTCTATATCTTTTCTATGCTTTAAGGATTTGCTGTTTGGTTTTCTTTGCCGACTTCTCGATTTTATTGCTTTGGTTGGGGAGTTCATTTGGGAGCTTACGAAGCTTAATTTTGACATAACTCAACTTGAACTAAAAGTTGCATCTAATGTTGAGGAGCTGGACTTTCTTGCATTTTCAGCATTCTAGCATTATAATCAATCTGCATTGAGCCTTGATTATTATCTGTTATGACATGCTTCAATGCTTTACACCTTGCCATGTCTTGTCTTTGTATATGCTAGATTGATCATGACTTCATATGTGTAGACTAGCTTTTACCATGATAAGTTAATTAAAATTGCCAAACTTGAAGTAAAACTTGTCATGCTAGCATTTGAGTTTAGTCTTTCTGGAGCTATCTCTTTATGATTCATGCCATGTCAACTAGGCTTAGCTGAGCGTTGAATCTTTTATTGAGCCTTAGATTGAGCTATTTTAGTCTCTTGATGTAGCATAAGGTAGTACAACATGTTTAAAAAAAACAAAAAGATCTCTTTTGTGCGAAAAAACTGATCTCACCAATTCTTTTCTATGAGACGGCTTGCCATTGCACTTGGCATGAACTTAGGGGGAGTTTTGGATGACCTAGACTATCTTCTTAAGCTTATTGCTTGGAGTAGTCGCATAAGGCTTGAGATCTAGCACATAAACAAAAAATTGGGTTAAAAACAACCATGGGCTTTCAAAAGACAATGTTTAATGTGCTCAATTTGCTTAATCTACAATCAGAACCAAGTACCTTAACCAATGTTTCAATCTTGAGCTTATAGCACTCTATTTGGACTCAATGTTAGCTTCTTTGTTCCGCTTAGCTTATTGACATGGCCTCCATCATCCTTGGATGTCTCTAGCTAGACTTTTCTCATTGATGACTTGACTTGCTCACATAATGCACTTCATTTTCAGATTATCATCTATGTGTT
This sequence comes from Dendrocalamus sinicus, assembly GCA_036346575.1. NCBI lineage: Eukaryota > Viridiplantae > Streptophyta > Magnoliopsida > Poales > Poaceae > Dendrocalamus > Dendrocalamus sinicus. The sequence continues at coordinate 52,784,691 of CM070642.1, forward strand.
CTAGCTGGCTTATATATATGTTGTCATGATCTAGATAGCGTTTTATTGAGTTATGGCTTGGTGTAGTACTTGTTGGTCATATTGGATAATTCTCATGGCTCTAAATGCTTAGAATAAACAAACTTCAGTCATATTCATCCATTGACATGTCATATTCTATCTATTGCATCTTGATGTGTTTATTGCCAAAAGGGGGAGAATAGAGAAGAAAAAGTCTGTTGGGATCATTTTAGAGCTTTGGAGATCAATTTGCTCTTTCAGTTGTTGCTCTAGTGTTCCTTCTGTCGACATGGTCATTTGTTTGTTTCATTCTCTTCTTTGGACCATGTTGGACTTTTCAAAACAATCTCATCTTCTTGCTTTTTCTGGGTTTGTCAATATACTCATCAAGGGGGAGATTGAGAGACCATGTGTAGATCAACCCATGGTTGTGATGAGTAATTGACGCTTGTTCTAGGAAGATTGAGTTTAGTTTTTGAGGTTTGTGCTAGTTCTGCATTGTCGTAGCCCTGGCGAAGTGTTCTGCAGCTAACACGACCACGTTGGTCGTGGTCGAAAGTCATGCGCACTGGTTACGACCACTTTGGGCGTGATCGAAGGTCACCCGAGGGTCTCGACCACTTTGGCCATGGTCGAAGGGCACGAGGCGTATGACCACGTTGGCGTGGTCGAAGGCGGCTGCGACCACGTTGGTCGTGGTCGAAATAGGTTACGACCACGTTTGGCGTGATCGTGAGGTCTCGAGGAAGTTTAAGACCGGTTTTGCCTTAGTCGTATCTTGGTCATGGTCGAAATGACTCGTGCGACCATGTTGCCGCGATTGGAACCTGGCGGGATGTCTCACGACCACGTTGTGCGCTATCGGAAGCCACCAAACCATTTACGACCACGTTGTGGCGTATCGACCATTTTGGGCTTGGTCGAAGGTCATTCGGTCGTTCACGATCACGTTGGCGTGGTCGAATGCGGCCGACCACGTTGTAGTGGGCTGCGATCGAAGTCGGCACTCAAATCTACGACCACGTGAGTAGTCGGCACTCGACTACGTTGTTGAGAGCGTGGTCGGAAGTCGGCGCTCGGGCGTTCGACCACGTGAGTAGTCGGCACTCTACGACTACGTTATTGAGAGCGATCTGGCGTGGTCGGACGTGCTCGCACGCAGATTGGAATCGATCGTATGACCGCAGACTTGACCATTTGAGCTGGAATTTGGTCGTAGGGCTTTGTGATGAAGTCGGGGACCTTGTGCATTTGTTGGTTTATCTTTTCGATCGGTCGTGCGACTTTGGTTGAAGACGTAGACTTTGGCGTTAAAGCCGTAGCGAGTTGTGGGTGGTCGTAGCAAGTTAGCGATGATCGTAGACTCATCGTATCTGGTCGTATGGCTTGATTTTGTGGTCGTATGTCGTGTGCATTCATTGTTCTCTTTTCCGATCGGTCGTAGGTGGTATACGACTTGGTAAGAGTATGATTTGAGTTCGTTTTACGGCTCAAGTGATTGGATACTATTGTGAGCGGTGCTATGTAATGGTTTGCTTGTGCGTGATGGTTTGCGGGACTTTGAGACTAGTCGTGGTGAGGCGTGGATGGTCGAGACTAGGCACGGGGTGTTGAGGTCGTGATCACCGGGAGATGCCAAAGACGACGAAGTCCGTAAGGTGGTTACAAGCGTGATCGGCAAGGCGGGAGGAAGCTTCCGGAAGGCGCGGAGTGGCATTTTGGAGAAATGCGGAAAGCTGCAAAGGAAGGCGTGTCTCTGCCAATGCACAGGAGTTGTTGGCGCTAACGGGCAAAGCAGTGGAGCCGTTGGGCTTAACGGGTTAAGCACTGGAAGCTTGTTTTCGCTAGTGGGTAAAGAGAGTGGTAAACCCGGTGTTAGGTGGGAGTTCACTGGTTCCCCCCCGGTAGCAGAAGGCTATAAATAGGGTGGGTAGAGCTCGAGTGCTCGGTGAGGTTGTTCCCGAGTCACTCTGAATTTTTCGTCTCTATTTGTGTGAGTTGTCTCTGGGTAGAGCACGGTTGCTCTTGTACCTCCAATGGAGTGGCTGTAGAAACCTCTATGATCAATCATTCATCTCTCTTCCTCAAAGTTTATTTCTGTCGTCATGAGATGTTGTGATTGTTTTGTTTGTGATCTGTTTTGAGAGCTTGTTCTTCTTGCTATCCTTTTCTCTCCTCTCTTCTTCTTGAGGCTGCATTCGTTCTTGTGTGCTTCGATTAGCTCAGAACTGGGAATCTGTCTCAATGCCACTTGGCCAATTTATTCCCGAGAGCAGGAGTCGAAACAGAGATGTTTTCTTTTCTGAATAGTCGTGCGCCTCAAGTCCTCTGTTTCGAGTTCGACCATGTCTCTCTAGTCGATCGTAGCTAAGTCTTTGGATTTTATTAGTATTCTCTCTTCCAGAGGTTGGAATATTGCAGTGCCCCAAATTTGAGGATCAAAAGCCAGAGAGTCTTAGTTACTCGGAAACCTGGCAAACGAGTCCTTCTCCGTTCTTGTTTCAACCGCGCAGTTTTCTTTGTTTGATCTCTTTTGTCGGCTCGGGCAAGTGTTCGACCATCAGTTGGCTTACGACCACGTGCGCTCGACCAGAGAAGTCAGTTCTTTCGTCCGTTTTGCTGTGTGGGTGCTTGGGGAGTTTTGAAGGCACCATTCACCCCCCCTCTGTCGCCATTTCGGTCCAACAAATTTAGTAATACAAGTTAGAAAATGCTACAGCCTTATAGCATAAAATTTGTTTAACGTGATGGAGTGTGTTCTTGATTTTTTTCAAACAAAACCAACCGCACGAGGGAATAAGAAGTCGGGGACAATTAACTATGCGCTGGGCCAGACTGATCGCAGGCCCAACTCTCTAATGAGCCACTCTGCTAGGACTGGACTGGTATGCCGTATGCGAACAGGAAGAGAGCGCAAGGAGGAGCCCAACAACCGAACTCCGACGCCTTGTTGGTAGGCAAGCAAAGTCATAAGCCCGAAGCCCTGCTGCTAATTAAAAGGATCTACCAATATTGGGTTTTCTACGAAGTCGTCAGCCTAGGGTGGCTCAAAACTTCTCTTCAAAAAAAGAACAACCAGAGGAAACTAGCTGTCTCATGCAAGTCGTGATCGTAAAGAAGCAGAATAATAAAGCAAATGCGTATAAATATTCTGTTCCTTTTAATTTATAACTTATAATTTCTTTCAAACAAATTATAAGTCAATTATAAGTTATAATTTATAACTTATAATTTCTTTCAAACAAATAATTTATAACTTATAAAGATTCTGTTCCATTATTCGATGGACTTTCAGGATCAGTGGACAATGGGCATGGGCTGCTCTGCTAAACGAGTCCCGTTTCGCTGTATCATTGCAGAACACGAACCCGAGCTAGCCTCCTAAATCCTCCCTCTCCAATCATAACCTTGCCTGTCCAAGTCGCACATCTCCCGTCCGGAATTACCATACTACACCCCTCCCAACTGCTACTCCTCCCGTAATCATCATCGCCACGTAAGGGTATAATAGTAATTTCCTGAATTGAAAACATGGGCTTATACTGCTACTAAGAGTGCCTTTGGTTGAGCTTTTGGGAGCTACTTTTGCTTCCAAAAAGTCAAAAACCAACCAAAGGGGTGGAAACCAGAAGCTGCTTTTTCAGAAGCAGCTACTTTTGAGTAGTACAGTTTTGAAAGCACCTTGGACCTTGGTTTTGGCTTTTGGCTTTCTGCTTTTTAAAATGGTGAAAATAGAGAGCTGTTTCACAGTTGTTTCAAGGAAAATAGAGATAAGAGGTAAGTTTTATATTTGTTTGAACTAAACAGCTTACAGCTTTTCCACAGCCTACAACCTACAGTAGCTTTTCCACAGCCCACAACTCACAGCAGCTTTTTCAGAAGCCACAGCTCAATCAAACACACCCTAAGCTGTGATCGTTTTGGCTTCAGCTTTTAGTTTCCGGCTTATTTTGCACTATTCATAAATTTCGTCTTTTTCTGAACTTTTGGCTTTTTGTTGAGTTTTTTTGCCGGTTCTTTTTTCCCGTATTTGTTTGTATTATACGTAATAGGCTAACATATTTTTATATTTTTAATTTTTAAATTTAATTATGCTAAATAAGCATCTGTTGAATTCTGATGTTTTTCACCACTCTGATGCTTTTCAGCCATAAGCCACAAAAAAGTCCAAATGTTCACCACCTAATTTAAGTACTCCCGACGAAGGCAATCCACACGCCTAAGTCCCCGAAATGATGCGGTCCAGTGATGGATCTAAATCAAAATTTAGAGAGAACTAATAGGATTTGCTTGTTGATTTGTTGAATATCGAGTTGCTAGCTTACAGTAGCCTGTCGTACTGTCAGTGTTGCTTACCGGAGTGCCTGACTGCCTCCTTGCTGCAGCTATGTGCCGCACACTCACCTGACGCTCCTGCCCCCTGCCAACATCATGTTTTAGAACTGAAAATAGTGCCAACATTGCTATGCTTGATATCCATGTTTCTATATACATACGTCACTAGAGATAATTTGATCATTATATTTTTATAGTTAAGTTTCATATCTTGAATATATCAAGTTAAGGGCAATGCTACGGTAGATATCCTCTTATTTCCAAGGATATAATCACTGGAGATGAATTGATATTTATAGCTCCTTTATCAAATTTTCATAATACATGAAAATAGTTTTGTCCTTAAGATGCCATGTCATTATTGTGATTTAGAATTAATTAACAGAGCTCAATGGTCACATTATCAGTCTGTATGATTGATTGGCTATACTAAAGACCAATTCATGATAGTACAATTTAGGATGAGATGATTAAACATCATGTTTGTGTTACAGAAAAATATGATTGTTTATGTTTGAATGACGTCTAAGAGCATGTATTCATACATCTAGAAATCATCATTTTAGAATTATCTATCATACATTCACCACGCATTATCCACTTATCCAACTTTTGAGCCCCAAACAAGGTCTAAGCTCAATGTGATCTATCTACTGAAAGCTTGATGATTGGAGGAATTGACTATACTGATGCTAAAACTAGAAATTAGAAGATTCTCTGTTGGAATATTCAAGGCATGAATGTGCCCGAAAAACTATGGGCTATAAAGGAAAATATTAAGAACGTGGATGCTCAGTTTTATGTTTGCAAGAAACAAAGAGACAAACCTTGGATCATTCTTACTTGAAAAATTCACGACAAGATCCTTCGACAAATTTGTGTTCTCACCTTCTTTAGGTGCTTCTGGGGCCTTGTTAGTGGCCTGGTCAAGCTCGTTATTTTCTAGCACCATAGTTTATCAGAGCTCCTTTGCTATTACAGTGAATTTTACCTCTAACCATAACCCATAACTCAGATTCTTGGACCCTGACAAATATTTATGAACCTTGTGAGGGGCAAGCCAGACAAGATTTTGTTGAATGGTTACTTCAACTTGACATCCCACAGAATTCAAGCAATGTGGTTATCGTGCTACTGGATAAGTTAGAAGAGGAAATATCACTTTTTCGATCAGAATGTAACTTTAGGAAAATAACGAAGACCCATCTTTCGCAACTTCATATCAAACAGCTTTACTGGAAAAAAGGTGGACCATACGCTGGACTAAGTTTGGTGACAAAATACAAAGTTTTTCCAATCTGTGGCTACAAAAAGATTCAGACAAAACAAAATATCTCATGACAGATGATGGGCGAATGGTTACAGATCATAATAGTAAAGCAGCTGCAATTTGGCATTCATACAAAAACAGGATGGATTTGACAACACAGCCAAAAATGTTATTTGATCTATCAGAACTCATAACTTCAGCGGATTGTTTACTTGACATTGCCAAACCGTTCACTAAGCAGGAAATAGAGGACGCAGTGAAACTCCTCCTAAGCGACAATATGTTGTGTGTGTAATGTGCACACTTATTGAAGTTTTTCTAGCTCCACCACTGATAATAAGGGCCACAAAAATAAGCAATACATATAATTCGCTTTTTATTTAGACTAGCTGAATGCCCGTGCGTTGCTACGGATTTTTAAAATTTATCACATTACATGTTTTAAAACTTACAGATGGTAAAAAATTTTAGTTCTAAAAGTTTTTAAATCCGTCAAGTAAGTCGGAAGCCGTCGATCACACCTCGTAGTCATACGGTGCATCAAAGTTTAAAGGCAACTACATAACGTTGTCATCCCTCTTGAGTGGCTTGATCTCTTTACAGCTTAACAGGATTTCTTCAACTTTTGAAATGCTATCATTTGAACTGAAATCGGAATCCTTATGTGAGCCATTAAGCATTTGAACTTTACTGATTCCAAGAAGTTTGGAACCTATAGGTGGCGCTTTGGCATCAACAACATTCATTGGAGGGTTTAATAATTTAAGAAGAAAATGGATACAAGATTCCGAATCCAAAAAATGATTGTCTTGGACCTGCATAACAACAAGAAAAGGGGAGATTGAAAATAAGCAAAATTGAAACTGCAGGAATATAACATCAAAGGTATTAAAAGAATAGCAACTGTTCGCCAATTAAATGGCATTCAACAAGCGAGATATATATAAGCTAATGAAAAGCTGAATATCAACACTACCTGAAATTCATACTTCAATTCTAATTCAACTTTCAATGAAAATGATGAAAATAAATGCATGACGTTGCTTAATTAATCTTCTTTATCACACATCAATCTTTTGAAAGAAGGTGGATACTTCTATAAAGAAAAAAGTAACAATATATTAGATATGAATAACTTTGTCACAACGTGGTTATCTTTGTGACTTGTGAGATAGATATATTTAATATGCATAAAACAATGCAGGATGCACAGAAGCATATCAATTGGGATTAAGAGGTACTCACATCAACTGCCAAAACAAATAAAAGAGCTGCTGCAGCAATAGCGCAGGGAGGATCATCAATGTTCAGAACCAAAACAGCATCGATAATTTGCTGAACCAATCTACAGGATATAAGAAAAGAAGGCACTTGTGGCTTGTGAGTAATAAAATGGAAATAGGTGTAAGATTTTCAGAAAAATGAAATGGAATATTGTGTTTTAGCAATTGAAGATGTCCTGAAATTCAATAGAAAAATGAAGATTACATGATGCCTGATCATACGTTGCAATAATTATGTTTGATGAGAACTTACTTTCAGCAATCTTATCCATCTACACAAGTAGAAATGGGTAAAAATATTGCAAGAATCTAGTGTGGTGATTCTATAGTCAAGGAACCAAAGCGCACTTCTTTCAAAGATAATAACCGCGAACTAAAGAATTGAAGCCCAATTCAGACAGCAATGGAGATATCATACGTCTTCAACTTATGCAAATCAAGACAGTATATCTTCAACTAAAAATGCTCGTAAAGTGTCAAAACGTCAGTATAGAACTGAGTTTAGTAGTAAAGCTTCGATGTTGTTCACAGCTCAATTAGATAGCAACTCCACATATTTTCATCAATATTGCAATTCGGTTTACAAGACACCACATTCAGTACCAATTGGAAACCCTCCCAAAAATTACAAAATGAATACCCTCATGGTCCTAGGAGAAATATTAAGCTAGAGTATAACAGATGGCATTTCTCAAGACTTCCTTTCATTTTGATCCACGATTGAAACCAAACCTCGGTTCCTAAGGATATATGGAACCACCACAAAGTGTACATTGATCTTATGCTTAGACTTCATGCCATCATTATGTAAGAATCACATAAACATTACATGCATAAATGCTTAAAAATACAGAAATTTCTAGAAATTCCGTATGGGGTATTAGCTAATCCACCACAATGTCGAACATCAACGGCGATGGCAGCTCCTATCGATCCACAGAGCAAAGGCGGCTCAACTTACTTGATAGGGTGGATGATCACTCAAACAGATCCAACAAAGCATTGATCTTTCTACTGAAAACATAATTAAACAAAAGATTAGTTTGCAATGATAAAAGTACATTTATAACAGGATGATGCTAGTCACGCTTCTTAGCATCGGCAAACACTTAATTGATGTATTGAGAAACATATCGAAAAAGCGCAAGACAGAAAATGTTATGATCTTCTCAATTCTCCATGCCAGTGCTGCTTCTCCTAGGCATTGGTTCGAGAAGGTTTCTCACCCTCACCCGACACCTACCCGATTATGAGAGAGTCGTTGGTCGGGCTAGACTCACCTTCACCTAGCACACCACATCGTTAAATATATATGTCGGGCTTACCATTTATGGCCCTGAGTTCAATTGAGACCTCATCTGGTTTCCTTCCTAGATAAATCTGTATATCTAGTTGTGGTGTGCATAATAACTTTGAATGAGTTACTGATTCTGCCCGTACTTAGATGGAACAATGGTTGATATAATTGATATAGTCCATTACACGAGTAAAGTTTGTAAGTTCTTATATTTTACCCTATACAGAGGGTCCCAACATTTCCCTTGATCACCTTCCCAAAGCACTCTCTGTCCACCAATTACTTATATTGCAGGTTAACTACTCTATCAGTTGAGCCTACTATCTCTCTTTCATTGCTTTCACATAGCATTCATCCTAATTAAACAAAATTTCATTCGATGCTGAGTGATAATACTTTAGTAGGTAAATACTTTGTTTTAGCTGAAAATAATATGATCACATGTTCAAAAGTGTACTTGCCTACGAATTGGTCGTAAGTCTCAATCTCAGGCGTGCTTAGGTGAAACCCTTCCTCTGGACCTAGTTTGCTTCCTACATTTAATGTGTATACTACCGTTTAATTTACAGATATAAAATATATACTATGTCCATGTGTTCTTATGCGATTCCCTAGGTCAATTTAGCCGATTACTGAATTTACAATTAAATGCTATCTTGTACCCGCCACTTGATGCTAATTTACTACTGTTGATTTATTCCAGTTTAGTACATACGAATAGTTACCATTTGATTTTTGTAGAACAAATACTACCTAATTGATTACACATGCAACTATACGTGTATTGGAGTACTCATACATACGTACATACATATGTACATATATACGTAATAGTAGGGTGCCCGTGCGTTGCAACGGATCTCAAATATGCACTGATACGAGTGCCAGATTATGTCAATGTTGAACCAAATTATGTTAAGACAAAATGGTATACTATTAGAATTTGAAAACATGTAATGTTGCTCCCGATCTTTGTTTATTAACATACCATTACCACTCCACTTTAGTCCTATCAAAAGGAGAAGAAAGATATCTTTACTCTTACTACTCAATCTTTTCTTTGCATCATGCGTACCATATATAGTTAACATCCAGAAATTTATCAACTTACAGAAAAATCTTTGATTGATAATTTTGCTCAAATTTGCGCAAAGATCACTCAATGAAACCATAGACATACGACAGTAACACAATCACAATCCATTTCCCTGACAAAAAGTAGGTCTGCATTTTATTGATAGAAGAGGGAACTCACAAGGTTACAACCAGTTACAATTGAACAAAGAGTGAAAATTGAACAGATTGTCTGTCAGAAGCGATAGTAACAAGGCCGTATTTCATAAAACAATAGTTGTTCATAGCACCTTAATAAATAAATATTTCACCGAATAATCTTCAGAAAATAAGTCAGATCAGGTAGCCATACAAAACTCTTATTTTCCTTAGAATAGGAAGAGATTTTGCAAAATTTTTAGAAGAGGCAGTGACTGATACTCCTTTCTTAATTAAGCAAGGCATCGGGTAGAAATGGAAGGGATGCGTTACAAAAGAAATTTCCTTCGGATCAGGGTTTATCGACAGACCTTACCAGTAGCTGATTTCGCACAGGTGAATCCCTCTGTGTCACCTCCTGAAAAGATTATATAGTAATTTATATTCAGAAACAACAAAAAAAATCATTTCTCCAGAACATATGTATTACGAAGCAGTAAATCAATGAAAGCTAGAAAGCCATCATGCATGATGAGGATTCATGACAGAACAATAGTTACATTTTTCCGTTGGATCAATAATTCAGCTTTAGGGACACAGATTTTCTCGGTGCTAGCAGAGAAAGAATCAAGAAACTCAGTTTTAATTAATTAAACATTTAAACATCACAATATTGAAATATGTGTCGCCTAATTTATGTAGTCTGCTGAACCAAGTCTTGCTCCACCATGCAATGAAAACATTAGGTTTTGCTCCTCCAGTTCATTGAAGCCACTCAACCAGAGAGAACTTGGATGCTGTCTGCAAGGTTTATCCAAGAAGTAAAGCTACATTATCATGCAATATTCAGCACTATACGGATACTTGTAAGGCCAAAAAGGTCAGTTTTTGCACAGAAGCACTATTCAGCACCGCGGAGTGGAGGAGCGGGGCAGGAGGCGGCGGAGCAGAGGAGTGGGGAGGAGGAGGCGATGGTGGCGCGGGGTGGGAGGAGGGGAGGAGGCGGCGGCGGCGGAGCGGAGGGGTGGGGGGGAGGATGCGGCGGCGCGGGGGTGGGGAGGAGGAGGCGGCGGCGGAGTGGAGGAGCGGGCAGGAGGCGGCGGAGCAGAGGAGTGGGGGAGGAGGAGGCGATGGTGGCGCGGGGTGGGAGGGAGGGGAGGAGGAGGCGGCGGCGGCGGAGCGGAGGGGTGGGGGGAGGAGGATGCGGCGGCGCGGGGGTGGGGAGGAGGAGGATGCGGCGGTGGCGCGGGGTGGGGGGAGCAGGAGGCGGCGGCGCGCAGAGGAGGCGGGGATGAGGCGGCGGCGGAACGGAGGGCGGGGGAGGAGGCGGCGGCGCGGAGGGCGGGGGAGGAGGCGACAGCGGAGTGGAGGGAGGAGGCGATGGAGGAGGAGGGAGGCGAGGTCGGGGTGGGGGGTGGGGGCGCACGGGCGTGAGGAGGGATGGGTGGGCCCAAATGTCAGACAGAGTATTTTTTTTTATCAGAAGGGGTGTAGGATGCACCATCACCTTGAACTCCTTCTTTTAAGGAGTAGAGATTACTATGAGAATTTACAATTCAATGACCATATCCTCACTCTAATCAGTGTTATAAAAAAGTTTTAAAATTTAATTGTGTGTATTTGAAACAACATCTATTTTGGAACGGAGGGAGCAATAATAGTTTAACTGCTATATATACCTGGGGCTTCTGAATTACACGATCTACAGAAATCAGTTTTATAGGAAAAACTAAGGAGCACTTGAGTGTTTTTTTAGGATTAGGAGCACTCAGATTTTGGGGTGTTAGATCTCCATCTAATAGATCCTCCATATCCTCTCAAAAAAAAAATCTGGGCCGTTGGATCTTCATCCTTTGGATCCTCCCATGCAACCCCTCAAAAAAAATATAAGTGTTTTGAATCTGAGGCGTTGAATGAAGATTCAATGTAAAATCTAAGTGCTCCTAACAAAAAAAACATTCAAGTGCTCCCTAGACTCCAACCAGTTTTAGGCCCCTCTCGGTTGGGCTGAGCTCATCATGGACAACGCATACGAATACGGAAAAAAGAACCGGCAAAAAAGCTCAAAAAAACACAAAAATTTAGAAAAAGATGAAATTTATGAATAGTAAAAAATAAGTCAGAAGCCAGAAACTGAAGCCAGAACGAGCGGGGCCTATACTTCTATCCACGAACGAATTATATATATATATATATATATATATATATATATATATATATATATATATATATATATATATATGACCCTTTGTCCTCTGGAATGAGCTATTAACAACTGGATGTTCAAGATCTTTCCCTCCTACTTCGGCACATGTACAGGCAGGGGCGGAGCCAGGAATTAGATATAGGGGGGCAATATGGACAACAAATAAAGTAGAACCAATGAACCATGCCGGATTTACCGATTGTCGGGACCCCGGATTTCCGAACCCGGACCCTCTGTGTATTACAGCACTAGTCCCAGATCAAAGCTAGTGCACACAGTCAAACAGAAATAATTACATAACCAACAACACTTTATTATAGTGATAGAGAGTATTGACCGAAAGGTCTCATTATTACAACTGAGGTTTCAAGACCTCACACACACAGGACACAGCGGAAGCAAAAAGATAAATCCGGCGAAGACCCATCAATACGCCACAGGCAATTGACTGGGGAAGCGCGACCTAGTTCTCCGGGAATAATCCATCACAGCCGTAGGTGAAGCAGTAGTCGTAGACACCTTTTTGAGCTTCGCAATCTTCTGAGATTTATTTTTGAGTGCAGCATGTGAGTACATAAAGTACTCCGCAAGTCTTGGAAAAAATGCAATAGATGCAAGGCTTGACAAAGGAAGGCTATATGGTTCTTTTGCACAAAGCAATATTTTAAATTTCATTTACTTCTAATTATTTTCAAAGGCATCAATTTAATAAAGTAAATGTTTTAGCAGAAACTATCATTAACTTTCTAGTGAAGGTTCCATCTACCAACACTAGCCAACCAATTACAATAGGTCAAGTTTAAAACTACGGGTTCCATCCACCCTCTCTGGCTCCAACCGCCAGGATACCTTTCCGAGAGTTCCCTCCACTCTCGGAATACAAAACTTTGATTTTTAAAACCAAAAATCAGAAATCTACCATGTGTATGCATTCCTTGCCCGCCCTTGACTGTGGGCACGGCTATTCGAATAGTTTTACACTCTGCAGAGGTTGTACAACTTTACCCACAAGAGATAAATTATCCTAAATGTCAACACGCTTCCTTTGGCATGAGACCCAGATAAAATATCACAAAGCCTTTACCTTACTCTAATCTAGCTAGATACCACTGCCGAGGTTTCACCGCAGTAGGCTAATCGCCCAACCGAAGCCCCTCTTGCGCCATATGAGTACAAGAAATCCTGTCCCTCATTGTGAATAACGGTCCATCCTCGGCACCCACTTTCCACTGGTGGCACCTAAACTAGACTATCATAAGTTAGTCGACTAGGTCGTACCCATATAGACTTGTGGTTGTACGGTTAATGCTCGATCCGACAAACACAAGCGTCGGTCCTTAATTGACTAGGGTGGAACATACACTTTACAAGATCTCGTGCTTCCTGCACCAATCCAAACCAACCATCCACCCTAATCTAAACCAACTTTCACATTTTAGTTTATTTTAAAAGAACAGTGGTAACTCCAATTACCACTAAATTTGTAAACACAAGGGTATTACAATAATTCATAATTTCCCATTTTCAAGATTTATGAGGTATTCAATAGCGTGGCTAAGCATTGTTCTACCATTCTAATACCAACAATTTATTATAATACTCTCACTAAAGAGCCAAAGGAAATCCTAGGGAGACAAGGGTACATAGCATTCAATTTCAACTGAGGGCATAACAAAATTGGGGTAACTAATACCTTAATGATTGAACTAATGCTTTATGTAAATAGCAATGCACATAATTTAAAATAAGTAAAACATTTCAAAATCATAGGTTCAAGATGATCAAAGGAGACTTGCCTTGCTCGGAGACTTGATGTTGCGAATCGTCAAAATCGAACTATCCGGATTAGTCGTAGTCTACACGCGAAGAACCAAACAAAATAAATTCAAATAAAACCCAATTAAAATCCAAAAATTATAAAATATATAATGACGGATAGATTATGATTTTAGATGAATTTAGGAGAAAGAATCAATGGATTCGGAGTTCGTATGAGGGAGATCGAATATCTAGAAGTTTTGGACATCACATGAAATGATAACAAAATACGAGAATTACTTTTTGAATAGTACGGTGTCGATTGGCTACAAGGTGGCTGACGAATGGGCAAAATGGAATGCTGGCAATGAGGCGAAGGTGGTGACATGGGTACGGCGAGCGAACGGCGCAATCACCGGCAGTGAGTGAAAAACGGCACCGACTGCACGGTAGCGACAACAGTAGGTTGGAGAGAGATAGTGCCGGGTATGGAACGTGGAGATGTAAGATTAGCGTGGGGTAGTACACGGTATGGTGAGGCTAGGAAAATTATTGGCTAAGCTGAAAATTAATCGGAAACGATACAATCGACGTTTGAATGACGACAGTGGAGAAACAGGAAAAATTTGATATCTTGGTGCTCGGTGGAGCGAATGCAAAACCATTTGAAAGGTAACTACCTGAGATGGTTTGGCATGATATGACGCGATTGGATTGGGGAAAATACCACCGGATAGATGGGGACACGAGATGCCATTGGCGGCCATGGCGAGGTGTCGGAGGCGAAATTTTGTGGAGGCTTTTTGGGGAAAAGGAAGGAAGCACAGCGTAGAACGCAGTGAGGCAAGTCTAAGAAAAATAACGACATGGGCTAAGGCTTACCGGAGGCGACGAATCGACGTCGGGAGTCACAAACGGCCATTTTCGCGGAAAGCTCAATTCCTGACAATTGGCTCCACGAAAAATTAAACAAAATGGTAAAAAAATTTCTTAGAGTCTAGGACACAATATGACGCGACCAAAAATTGAAGTGCTTACCAAAAAGGGGTGTACGCGCGAAGTACAGCTTTAGTGTCTGGGCCTGACAAGGTCGACGAGGACTCGGGGGATCTTCAGGTGATGGCGATGGAAGAACGATGTAGAACACGTCGAGGCAAACTCAACGGTGCAAACGGCTTGACCAAAGGATATCGGATGGTGGTGGAACACGGTGGAGAAGACATTCAACGACCGACGGGTTGACATCGGCGTTCCGGTCAAACGGAGAGGAGTTAGCGGGTGAGGTTTGTGGCGAAACGAAGAGGAGAACATGAGGAACGCGGTGCTCACCTCGGTTGTGATGGAAGATGCACGGTCGACTCGCCGCGAGGAGAGAAGCGACGGCGCGATTTGGCCACGGTGCTCCGGCGATGCTCCGGTGAAGCTCCGGCGAAGGCGAGGGGAGCAACACGTAGAACGCGCAAATGCGAAGCCAATGGTGTGGTCAATTATGACCGGACTCTACTGCAGGCGGCTCAAACGGCCGAAGAACGCCATTTTGTTGGCAAGAGAAAAATGCCGATTGCGGCTTGGAGGAAGGTAGAGAGACCTTGAGATTTCAGAGGCTTGGTGAGGATGAAGAGAGGCACTTGGTGCTCCCTTTTATAGCGTGGAGGTGGACCGAATGGGGAGATCCGTGAGGGAATGTCTTTTGGTGCCATGGCATATTCCCGCGAAATGGACGCATGAAAGTGGGGGCTAAGGCTAGAAATGGAAAGCTCTTGATGAGAGGATTTAAATGCATTTTGTTTCGCAAGAAATAGTTGAGAAAATCACAAGTTATAGAAGGTTCAAGAACTCAGCCATGGCAGCTCGCGCGTGCGCTCGGTCTGGAACGAATCGTTACGCTCGGGAAGATGAATAGTGCAGGAGAGAGAAAATAATAAAAAAAATAAATAATAATTTTTTTTCAAAATAAAATAAATTCGAAAAAAATCAGAAAAAATTTCACAAATATCCTTGGAACTCGAAAATACCAAATAAAATAATTTTGGATTTAATTAAAGTATATTTTGACCATTAAAAATATTTTTACTTTCTAAGCTTTAATTTAATCCAAATAAATTCAAAAACTCCAAAAATTTGAAAAGAGGGTAGAAATGGATAGATTGGAATTTTATATGAATTTAGAAATTTGTATGGGCTCAAACGGAATTAAAATGAAGAAATACGATCTTTTGGAAGTTTAAAAGGAGAGAAAAAGAATAAACTGATTTTCTGGAATTATTTTTGAACTGAAATGACATCAACAAGGGAAATGATTTTCAGAGGAATTATTTTTCTATGGAAAAAGGAATTTATGATGTTAGGGTGACGTCAACA
The DNA here is from genome assembly GCA_036346575.1 of Dendrocalamus sinicus. NCBI lineage: Eukaryota > Viridiplantae > Streptophyta > Magnoliopsida > Poales > Poaceae > Dendrocalamus > Dendrocalamus sinicus. The sequence continues at coordinate 52,800,413 of CM070642.1, forward strand.
GAGATTTTGTTTTTCTGGCCGAATTATTTTTCAACAGGAAAATGGTTTTATTCACTGACAGGTGGGACCGACTTTTGTGGACTAAGTCCATAAACCGGGGAGAAGGCTAAGGTGACATGCAATTGGCATAGCGCTTGCGTAGCTCATGGCTGCTGAGGTGGCGCACGGGGACTGAGGGCATTAGCGGATGACGACGCTGCTGGGGTCGGCGAGGGGTGCGCGAGAGGGAGGAAGACACGGGGAGTTAAGTGCACCTTGGCACGACACTCGAAATTCGATGGTAGCCAGCGACGAGGATGCGAGGGTGGCGAAGTGAGGCGTTAGCGGCGGTGCTCTTGGCGGTGGATTCACTCGGTGGAGGGCGGGGATGCGCGCACGGTCCGCGAAGGTGGAGGCGACGAGCGGTTATCGGTTACACCAAAGTTAAGGATGACGCAAAGACGAATAAAGAGGAGATAAGCGGGGTTTAAAGTGGGAAATGGTGGAGGTTGAATGCGGGAGTGATTAGGCTTTCAATCGTAGCAAATGCTCGCTAACGAGAAGAAACACCACATTCAAGAGCTCAAAGTGGCATTAATGGTGGCGGTGAAAGGTTGAAGAAGGCAAGACGAAAGAAGAAGTGATCGACGAGGTTGGGTCATGTCGGCGAGAGGAAGAGAGAGGAAGAAGTGGACGGTCGGACAAATGCCACGATGCGAAAGAGAAATCGGGGCCATCGGATTAAATCAAAGGGTAAGTGAAGGCGGTGGCTAAGATTAAACCAAGGCGAGGATGGATTAAATCGGGAGCGACACGTGATGGCGAGTAGAGAGGTTGAGGATTAAATTTGATTGAGATTTTGAAATAAAATTTAGATAACTCCAAATAAAACTCAGAAACTCACAGAAAATCCAAATACTTTAAAATATATAATTCAAAATTAAATTTTTCAGGAAGTGGATTTTTGGGATGTTACACCGATCCAATAGTCACATATCAGAGTAATATGTTTCGCAAATTACAATGCAAAGAAAATTACATCTCTATTAACTTAAACATAGCTCTACGAATAAAACAGGGTCTAAACCGATTAAAACAGAGTCTCTAGATGTGATGACTGAAGTGTGTACTTATGATTTTTGTTTACATTTTTTGATACCACAGTGAACGGTAAATATATTGACGTGGACGGCTCATATATTTTTAGACTCGAGAAGTCATTTAAAAAACTGCTTAAAAAACACTCTATTTATTTTGATTTTCGAAGAGATCAAAAAACAAATCCACGAGAACATGTCCATTATATTGCCGTAGAAATTCGGCCAAAATATTTTCTTGGCTTTTAATTAAAGGTTCCTAACGTTATGTACTCCACCAACTAGTAGTGCTTGAGTGATCTTCAATCACACCTATGACTAGCTACAACAGCTTTTAGTCAACTCACCAGCCTGCATTAATCATCCTAAGATTAAGAACACAAACATGCATATCCTATAGATCACGGTACGCACCACCTTGTAACCCGCATTTACAAAGATCAGTAGATACAAAGCTAAAACAAGAAACAAAACAAAGATGATTTGTGCTGCATATAACTAGGCTTTAAACATACTTTACATTTGGGCTAAATTGGGAGGGACCAAACCACTAATTGAACACATGTAATTAACTACATAATAGAGGATTAGTAAAAGGTTGGGGGGTGCCGGGCCCCCTCCAGCCCCCTGTCTCCGCCACTGTGTACATCACTTGGATTCCAGGATCGGCAACCTCGTTCTACTGGACGCCCAGAACCATACTTTATGGCAAAGCTTCAACAATCCGACGGACAAACTCCTACAGGGCCAGTGGCTTCGGTTGTGGGATCAAAAACCCTCACAATCGCTCAAACACACATATGAACGCTCGGTTGGATAAACTCCAGAATCACAAATGAACAACCAAAATAGAGAGCTGGAGATGAGACGTGCATACTTCTATACATTCTTCTCACCGCTGAAAACTGTAGCGTTTCTTCCTTATATAATGCAAAACATGACCTTCTACCTACTAGTAACAGATGCACTAAATAAATGCCATTACATGCATTAAGCAGCACATGCATGCCATTACTTGCACTGCCAAGCAATTTTTACAAGCATGCATAATTAGATATTATTAGCTAACATGCACAGGATTACTAACAATCACCCCCTAATCCCTATGGACGTCCTAGACGACAGTCAGAGCTCGTTGTTCAGTTAATTTCAGACGCCTCAATGTACTTGGCCTCACAAGATGAAGTCTCATCTCCTGACGCATCTCTAAGAAGTTTTGCCTTCTTATTGACCATGCCGCCAGTGACACACCTTACCGACGACTTTAACTTCTTCTTCAGCTCCAATTGTCTTTCGCCGATGACGCAACTTAACGGCGACGGAGACTCTCATCAGAGCATACACACATAAGAACTTGGACGCAACTACAAGGACTCACACACACATTACATCATGCACTGACACATCTACGTGCACGAGCATAACACGACTATGTGCACGTATGTAACACACCTCCTACGTGCACGACCAAATAAATGATACATGCAACACACCTATTGTGCCAAAAGACTTAAAATGCAATCGTGCACTAATACTCGTACACGAACTCAACTAAATTGCACTAAATAAAAATAAAGACTTCTTGTTGGATTAAAGCAGCGCTGGCTTGTCCTCTGCACCCCTGGAGCAAGAAAAGCCACCTCCTTCTTCGGCTCGCGGCACTCCCTTGCAAAATGTCCGTAGTCTTGGCAGTTATAGCAATGTACCTTTGCCTTGTCAAAGACGCTCTTCTTCTTGCCGAAGCCATAACTCTTCTTGGATCGGGCCTCCCACTCACTCCTTATCAATAGCAGGTGCTGATCCCCTGCACCTATAGCATGAGATGCCCACCGTTCTTCATGTGCCTTTAAGCGGCTGATCAACTCTTCGATTGTCATTGTCTTGAGGTCACCAAACTGCTTGATTGGGGAGACTACCGGTAGAAACTTGGCGGGAATTGCACGAAGAAATTTTCTTACCGCGTAGCTCTCCTCCATCTTGTCACCGAGTCCTCTGATTTTGTTGACAATTATTGTCAACCGGATGGCGAAGTCATCGATCGACTCTGACTCCGTCATACGCAGCACTTCAAACTCAGATTTGAGGGTCTGTACCTTAGCTTCCCTCACGCGCTCGGCTCCCATGTGCATGGTCTTAAACATCTCCCACGCGGCTTTGGCTGTCTCTTTTTCAGCCAACAGGAGGAGCATGTCTTCAGGAATACCTTGGTAGATGGCCGCCAACGCCATCTGGTCCTTGCGTGTGTCAGCGTCGCCGAGCTCGATGTCATCCCATACGCCTTGGACCTTCATGAATACCTTCATCTTTATCGTCCATGTCGCGTAGTTGCTCCTTGTGAGCACAGGATAGTGAAGCGCCACCGCGGAACTCTCCTTCGTCGATGCGCCTGCTGATGCTGACGTCTCTGGGTCGACGATCTCCATACTTCTCGGCATTATTTTGGGCATTCACCAGGCTCTGATACCAAATGTTGGATCAAAAACCCTCACAATCGCTCAAACACACATATGAACGCTCGGTTGGATGAACTCTAGAATCACAAATGAACAACCAAAATGGAGAGCTAGAGATGAGACGTGCATACTTCTGTGCATTCTTCTCACTGCTGAAAACTGCAGCGTTTCTTCCTTATATAATGCAAAACATGATCTTCTAACTACTAGTAACAGATGCACTAAATAAATGCCATTACATGCATTAAGCAGCACATGCATGCCGTTACTTGCACTGCCAAGCAGTTTTTACATGCATGCATATTAGATATTAGGGAGTGTCTCTACATCATTCGATTGTTTTTAAGAATAAAAACAGTCAGATTTTGAGCCGTTAGATGGAGATCCAATGTCCTAGATCATTTTTTTTGGAGGGGGTCATTTTTTTGGAGGGGGGCTTGTATGGGTGGATCTGTTGAATGGAGATCTAACGTCCCAAATTAATCTGATTGTTTTTGTCCTTAAAAGCAGTCGAATGTTGTATAGACACTCCCGATATTATTAGCTAACATGCACAGAATTACTAACATCGGTTGCCCGCGTACCTCACAAAGATCTCGGCGACGTCGGCGTTCTACTGCTTCGAGCTCCACGGCGACAAGATCGCCGCCTATCTCTACTTCGGACAAACCAAGTACTCCTACTGGGAGCTCACTCCTAGCCACAACCGGAGCATGGCATTCGTGGGAATGGACGAGTCGGGGCTGACGATGTTCGACCGGCGGGGGCGACCGGTCGCGCAAATGTCGCCGGCGGCAAAGAAAGCGCCGGTCAGATTCTTGGCGCTGGGAGATGACGGCAACCTGGGGTTGTAGTTCTGCGAGCTCCCCCTCTCCTGCGGCGTCAGCGGGTGCGCTCGCGCCGGGCACCGCAACGACTTCTCGCGCGACGGCGTCGGCGGCGCGCATGGCGGCGAACTACCCTCTGCAACGGGGCGGCCGGCGGGAGGCTTAGTAAGGCTCGAGCCTCACCTCCCGCGGCGGCGGCACCCCATCCAGACGGCCGCATCCACCACCCCGCACATGCGGCGTCGCGCCGAGCCGAGCCGGAAGGAACCCTAGAGGAGCGGCGGCGGATGGCGCGCGGCGCGGCGTCCGCGACGACTGTCGAGCCGGGCGCCACCGCCGACATCACCGCTTCTCCACCGCTGCTCGGCCCGCGCGACACCGACTCCCGCCCGGCTCGCGACCCCCCACCCGCCGCCGCGCTTCCCCTCCCGCGCCCCAAAGAAAGCGAGCGAAGAAGCGAACACACACACAGGAGAGCTGCGTGGTGTGAAGGATGGAGAGGCGCCGCCACCGCCACCTCACCGCACCTTCCGCTCCCGTCGCCTCCCCTCCCGGCGTCCCAATGGCCGTCCTTCTCCGCTCGCGCGACCCACCCACGGCCGCGCCGGGCTCTCGCTTCCTCCTCCCGCCACCGTGGCGCTTGTATTGAGCGCCTCCTGCGTTCTTGTTGTGGTTGCTTTCCCGTCCTTTTGAATTGGTGTGGTGTGAGATGGTGTCTCAACTACCCTACGCCTGTGCTCGCAAGTCGTTCGACGAAATGCTTGAACCATTGGGCACCGGGACATATCGAAGAAATATCGAGCAGATAATGAGAGCTACAACCTACGTGTAATAAGCATCACTAAGCATTCGCTATGGTCATATAGTAAATCATTGGTGGCTCAATTCATTAATGCCTCCACGAATCTTCGCCGCTTAATCGATCATATGTCAACACCTAATCTCACCGCTCATTATTAGTAGCTACATTAGCTGTGAAAGTTAAACGGGCCTAATGAGATGTCCGATGTGTTTATTGATACTTTAGATTGGATTCTTCGTTTGGGGTTAAGTATGACAACGGAACATCGAGAGAGCTTCACCTTTGTTCGGATAGACAACCCAAAAAGTGCTCAATTTGTTCTTGATGATTTAATCCAATCGATTGGTCGGCGATTAAGAGTGAACATGATCTTGAGCGTATCTTTCATCCATCTCATTTCATTTTAATGCTCTGAGTAGGTTTCCTTAAGCATCATGATCGATTCTGCCTGTCATTGAGCTCACATTACACGGTGAAGGGAACTTGCATGTAGCTTGCTTCATGTTATTTCTTTCTCCTTTTGTTTTGTTTCTCTTCTATTTATATATATGAATTTGAATTGCACAAAGTAAAATACTATATTCGTGTCAATCTACCTTAGTCCTTTGAAGTTTTGAGCCCACCCTCTATTTTCATCCTGGCTTCGCCACTGTCTGCAACGCGACGGCCAGCGCCGAGGCGCATTACATGGTGGAGATGAGAGGCGTCACCACGGTGCTCAAGACCTCCTCGCCGCTGCCCAATGTGACGACGCAGCAGTGCGTGGACCTGTGCATGCGCAGCTGCTCGTGCGCCGCCGCCCTCTATGTGAAGGGCAATGCCACGGCAGACAACGCCGTGTGCTCGCACTACGAGCTGACGGCGGGGGCCAGGAAGGTGGTCGGCGGGAGCCACCGGTACAGCTACTGGGTAAAGGCTCGTAAAGGAAGCAACTACGAACAGGACGGTGAAGAAGATGTCACCGCCGCTAGCCGCGTGCTCAACAACGTCGTGATCGTCTTTGGGGCGGTCGATGTGATGTGCCTACTCGTGATGGCAGGGGTCGCTGCGCATTAGGCCAGCCTCAATGCAAGATTTCACCTCTCAGTTTCTAAGATATAAAATAAAACATGAAATAAGTCTTTTCTCTCAGTGTATAGTTTCATTGCGCGGTTTCATAGGTTATTTTAGCCTTTCTGTGGTCCCCTCTTCCTTCTCTTCTCCAATCGAAGCACGCCGCACGGATGAAACCCAACAAGACTCTCAGTGGGGATTTCACACGATTACCAACGTTTTGGAAACAACGCTCAAAGGTTTCATGGGGATGAAACGTTTTCCTTCTCTCTCCTCCTAGTTTCATGCAAAAAGCTTCTTTTGGCTGATGTGGCACCGTATTTAATGTGCATGAAACCCTCCATGAAACTCCATTGAGACTGACCTTATTGTTTCTACCTTCGTAGGCAACAGGGCCGGCTCAACTTTTTTAAGGGCTCTAGGGCGAATTCGGCTCTATGGCCCTTTACTATAAATTTTTTGGGAATTTGGTGTTTCTGCCCCTGTTATCGACTGCAGATGTGATTTTACCCCTACTTTTTTAACTTTGTGATTTTGCCCTCGCGATTTTGAAATGAAGACTCCGTTTACCCCTGTTTTGGAGAATTAAATGGTAAAAAAAAAAGAAACACCACACGAAAAGACTAAAATACCCTTATATTGCCTTATCCATTCAGCTCCCACAAAATCCCACACCCAGCTCGCTCGGTCCCTCGGTCGGTTTGGCCTCCCCACGCTAGGGTTTGCAGAGGCGAGCGCGCGGCGAGCTGCAGAGGCGGGCGCGCGGCGCGGCACCCAGGCGGGCTCGCGGCCGGCCCCCTAAGCGTGGCGCGGCACCCAGGCGCGGCGCGCGGCGGCCTCTAAGAGCGGCGCGGCTCGCGGCGCGGTACCCAGGCGCGGCGCGCGGCGGCCTCCAGGAGCGGCGCGGCACCCAGGCGCGGCACGCGGCAGCCTCCAGGAGCGGCGCGGCTCGCGGCCGGCCCCCCAGGCGCGGCACCCACGTCCGCCTCGCTCCGGCAGGTCGTCCCGTCGCCGCGCCGTCTACTTGCCTGCGCCTTCTTCCTCTGGTGCTCCCGGACCGAGACCTGAAGCCACTTTTCTCGTCTCCTCTTGGTGCGTGCAAGAAAGAAGAGGTGACAGCGAGCTATTTGCCTTCATCAGAGTTGCTTGATCCCATTAGATTTACTACCTAAGCTCCTTCTTTGGAGACTCCGCCTCGCCGATTTGGTGTCGTCCTCAGCTAGAGCTTGTCCTCCTTGGGCTTCGCTATGGTACTGTCCACCTTTGATTTCTTGGTAGTGGTTTTGTTCTTAGTTGGCACAGCAAGAATCGATGAGTTTCCCTTTACAATAAACATTCCTCTCATGGTTGTGGTGGCTATTGCCTTTTTGGCCAACACGCCGCCTCCTTTGGCTGCTGTGTATCCTCCCCTTCTCTATCAATCTGGATCCCCCCACCCACTACTCCCTATGTGTCGTTGCACCTGCTGGGATCAAGGATCCAAAAATAATTAGCTCTCAGTGGCCAATCAGAGATTCACCAAGTAGATTGTCGGCGTCCTTCACCGACGCAGATCCTTTGGTGTATCCTTCAACCTTCAACCCAAATGTACTTGAGGAAATGCCTCACAGAAGGTTTGTGATACACCATTTGAGCTTAAGTTCTTAAAAATAGTATTTGACAGGACATTTGTTTCTGTGCTTACTATTTGTATATTTGATTCAAACCAGATCAACGAGGACAAACCAAACCCAAGAAGCTGGCTCTCTTTCTTCACCTTTGGAGATGGCTCATTGTCATAACTTTGCTATGCTTGGAATTATTGAGGTTTTGTCGATTTTGCTACTTCAAAACTACAGAAGGTTGCTAATGAACCAAAGGAAATGTTAGAAAAATAAATATTGGAGCTTGTTGGTGCACATGGTGGCTTTGAGAGGAAAACAAGAAAGAGCAGGGAAAAGATTGTGCGAAGAAGAGGGAATTCAAGTGATGCTACAGATAATCAAACTAATGAACCCAAGGAAAACTCAAATGCTTCCTTGCAGAAATTACATGAAACGAGGGGGAAATTTATGGACTCAAGTTTATATGAGCTTGTAGTGATGTGTGTCAAGCAATGCAATGCTGATTACAATGCAATGAGCTCCGTCGCGCGCCGCCTACTCGAGCTTCCACCTTCCGCCGCCGGCGCAGCCTCCACCTCTGGTGAGCAGTGCCCGCCTCTGTAGTTTGCGCCCTGTGGTTTTGCGTTATCCAGTGAGCAGATCACTATCTATTGAAGTAGATCACTGACAACATGTATATGCTATTGAGTTTTATTTCTACTTCTTGAAGCAGTGCTGAATTGATAAGAGTGATAGGGCGGTGTATTTATATTTCTTTGGTCCTACAGGAACTGTGGATTGTGGTTGACTGAGATTTGCCATCCTATTGAGTTTTATTTCTACTTGTGTAGTTATGCTGACATTTAGGTAACCACATGTTGATATTTATGTGTGCATCCTTTTGTATCATAAACTTGAATATTGAGTGCTTGTAAATACTCCTCAGGGAACTTGTACACATGAGTTACGTCATTTTTGTGGATGCTTACCTTGCATGGCTTCCTTTCTGAATTACACATTACAGAGAAAGCAAGGATTGAGGCCCAGGTGAAGGCTGCTGAAGCTGCTGCACAATTAAAGCTAGAAGAAGAAATGAGGATGAAGAGGGAGCAGGAAAGAGAGGCAGCTCGCCTGGCATTACACATGGTACTACCTGCTTGCCATTTTCTGACCGGCAAGTTTCTATGCATGATGTACACAATAGCTAATCTCCTCTCCTTTTGTATAGATGAAGAAGACTGTTGATATTGACAACAGTGACTTTCTGAAGGACCTGTAGAACTTGAGCAAAAAGTGGGAACTGAACCCCCCTGGCAAATTAATTGTCGATTTTGTCGATGGGATTGAACTGCCACCTGGCCTTGGAAGCCCGCTGGAGAGGCTTGGCCTTTTCATGAAGAAAGATCTTGAGGAAGAGGTTGAACATGAAATGGAGGACAGCATATCACCCTCGGTGGATGCCGAAGTGGAGGAAGGAGAGATCAGTTGCTGTCGATAGCATACCTCTAAAATATCCATTTTTTTTGTTCTTTCAGATACTGAATCAACACGCTCGCTGGGGCTATAAGATTATGCGGGTGCTATGTTATCTATTCCGCAGCCAAGTAACCTCTTAGCTCATGTTTGCGTCGTCTAACCAAGTCACACCAGAACTTGTTCCTGCCGAACTCTGGTGCAGTTTGGGCCGATTTTGTGGTCGTCATGCAATAGTACAATGCCACTGTATGTTGTAGGTGTTCCATGTATATTTAAGACTGGAGCTACTCGTATGGACATTCTGTAAAAAATGAAAAAAAGGGTAATAAAATGTTAGTATATATTGATGTTTACATGCAAGTTGTGTGATAAAAAATTATGTTTCTTTGAATTTTGGCATAAATGCTGACCAAATTTTGCAAAATTTGACAAATTTTGTCCAGATTTATATTAATAAAACGAATGCATAAATTTGTGTCTAATTCTGTTGACAAGATCCCTACCAAATATGTCAAAACTTCAATTTCGAAATAGGGGTAAAATCACAAAGTTCTCTAACAAAACAGGGGTAAAATCACATGGGCAAACTTGTCTATTCGTGCAAAAGTTAACACCGTTAACTGACTTTAACGGAATAGGGGCAGACTCTACCTTCAGTTCAAAAACACAGGGGTAAAATCACAAAGTTCAAAAAATGAGGGTAAAATCACCATTTCGCTTGAAAACGAGGGCATGAACGCTTAAGCCCCAATTTTTTTCTACTTATAAAATATGCAGTTTAAACTTTATATTGTCTAAAGTGACACAAATCAATAGTTCTAACATGATAAACTAATTAGGTACTAACTAGTTCATAAACCAAATGTAACTAGTAAGAATTAATTTTTGAAGTAGATGTAAATTGTTGCCTACTTGTCTGACCTCGGCGATGCGACGACGACGGATGTAGATGGAATCGAGAACGGATGGACGGATCACCGATCAGTCGATCACGGATGGAGCCTCGGACTCTCGCCGGGCTGTGACGGCCTCACGGTCACGGCCACGATGTCGGCCGTCGGCGCAACGCACGAGACGATCACGGCGACGCCGTCGCGACGACCTCACGGCCACGATCACGATGTCGATCGTCGGCGCGGCGCGCGCAGAGACGATCACGATTCGCCCACGGCCGCGGATTCGGTGTCGAGGACGAGGGCACGAGGCGTTCGCGTAACGCGTTACATAGTCGGCCGCAATCACCGAGGTCGGACATTACGTGTATCGGTGATTCGGTGTATCCGTGTATGCATGCATGGCTCAATGCCTCACAGCCTCAAATCACAATTCACAAAACGTCAAAACCGCCCGCGGCCAGCACGCATGCATGCAATGATGCGATGGCCGAGGCCGAGTGGCTCGCTGCGTGCGGGGGTGGGCCTCCGCGCCTCGCCCTAGGCGGCGCCTCCGGCCTACCCCTCGAGCCGCCCCGTAGGCAACCGGTAGGCAAGCTCGGAGGAGAGGAGGCGGCAGCGGCGGCGGCAGAGTGCCACGGTTCTGCCAAACAGTAATACTAACGGTGGAGCTGTACAAAACTGATGAATGAATGTATAATTTAGAAGAATAGTGCAAGTTCAATAAATCATGCCATTTACAGTTTCAATTGTTTTGGCAATTTTCTTTTCAACTGATCTTTTCAAGTGGGGATGTAGTATAACTAGTAAGGTGCCCGTGCGTTACAACGGTGTCTAAAAAAGGTAATAGATATAATCAAATATGAGATTATAGATTTATCTCAGACCTCATGCTATATGAAAGTTTTTCTAAACAAGATGTTTTGTGAAACTTCAACCAATTTACCTTGTGCTAAGTGATTTAATAGAAAAAATAAAACTAAGACTTCTTTTAGATTTTCTAATTTTTGTAAGAATATTTGAACTATTTCTTACAGCAGTCCTATGTTCGAAGTAGATTTTAAAATTTTTCACTGAAAAAATAATTGATATGCCTGGCCTATACTATCCATGATGGATCACATCTCATTTTCATGCGAGGGTGACGAGTAGGAGATGGTGATCGAACAAATGTTTCTTTTATATTAGTAGAGATACGAACTAAGTTCTCTTTGAAACAGCTCATCCCGTCAATATTTGGGCTGTTTATGCAGAGGAGTACAAATATTATGAAGCCCATGTAATTATGCAAATGATTGTGGTATCTAGGCTGAGAGGTAAAAAGTTTGAAGCCCATGTGAATAGCTAGGAAGTCCGAGTGGTAAAAAAAAACGAAGCCCACTATGGGTATAACTAACCTGTGTCGGTTTTTGGACCCAGTCCACACAATGAATTGGCAATTAGCGGCAAAGCCCAACCACTCCAAGCAAACTTGCCCTAGCAATAGAGATGGCAACGGGCACAAACCCGCTGGGTTTTGCTATCCCAAACTCGTGCCCATGAAAGTTGGACGTGCCCGCTAAAAAACCCATACCCGTGATCGTGCGCATTTTTGCCCGCACTCATGCCCACCGGTTACTTGGTACCACGGGTCACCCGTGGGGTTAGTAATGCGAGCTGCAACAATGGTTAATGGAGAGGAGGAAGAAGTTCACCGGCCATCTTCGTTGGAGCCGGAGGGTAGCGCCATGGCCAAGGGCCTACTGCTGCGATGCGCGTTGGCTGCGGCGTGGGGACGGCGGGCTGAACAGGAAGGCGAGGCGACGGCAAGGGCGTGCGGGAGGACAAGCGTGCGGCGAGAGTGGCGGGAGCAGGAGCGGGAGCTGCGGGACGGGAGTGCGAGCGTGGATACTGCTGGAGACCGAGCGCGGAGCGCCAGATGCGGTGGCTGTTGAATCGGGGTGGGGACTGGGGAGGAGTGAGTAGTGACCGTGACCGAGTGCTAGCTAGGATTAGCTGTATGGGTAATGGGGCATTGCCGCATTGGATTTGGGGGCTTGGGGCTAAATGGCTAATGGGTCAATGGTTAGTTGCTGGGAGGTCGGGAGCCCGAGTTTATAACTCCTATGGATCGGGTTTATATTACCCATGGGTTTACGGGTTTGGGTACTATAGGAACGTACCCGAACCCGGCAGACTCGATGGGTTGGGCTTTTTGCCCATTAAAAGACCCATGGGTTAGGAAATTGACTCAGACCCATGCCCTAATAGAGTAAAAACCCACCGGGTATCGGGTTTCGGGTACCCATTGCCATCTCTACCTAGCAATGCGGACTTCTCAGCCTGTGACCACAAGTATAAAGGACCTAGATCTTGATCATAAACCTATAAGTGAACTAAATCTAGACCACACCTTCGCGATGTCACAGTAGAAATTTGTGATAACATTCAAACTTAATTAACTAAAACCAAGTAATTAAGAAGTAAATTCGTGAATCAGCATAAGAATTAAGGTAAATCCATTTGAGAATAAATTTCGTTATACAAATATACACAGAGAAGTCCAAATTGTAGGACCACAATGCCAAATTGGGGTGAATGGTGTCTCAAAAAAATTCCTCCAAATATTCTCAAACTCTTCACTCCAATAGCTACAGAACTATGAAGATCAGAATTGAAAGTCAAGAGCAAAGCAACAATCTCAAAAATCAAAGAGCTAGACTCTGCACTTGAGCAATCTGACCGTTCACTGAGGTCTAACAGGCGACAGCAGTGGTCTGATCGACGGTGCCCTTGCAGTCTGACCAGCGGCAAGCTGGCGGTATGACTGACCACTGGTATGACCAGGTCAAGCAACGGTTTGACCGTTCCTCTTTTTCCAGAACAAAAAATTAGCCCGAGTCTAAACCGCTTTTGGTATAACTCACAAAATTCATGACCAAATGAGGTGAAACTTTGCACACACTTTGTTTAGAGTCTCAGGAACTTATTCCATCTAAGGATTGCATGAAGCATTGGCAAAGTTTCTACCTTTCCCAAAGAAAAGCAAAGTTACACTAAAATCAGGAAAAACCAAAAACTAGGAGTATGACTTGCTTATGGGTAGAGGATGGCCAAGATAGCTCTAGATGTATTCCCACATATCATATCAAATAAAAAATCCCAAAGATTCGAAGCAAGAACCTTGAGAACAAGAAACTTCAACATTAGACCAAAATCAAGCAAAACCGGTCAACTTCGAAATCCTTTGAAACTTGGTGCCTAGATGGATGGGATTTGATCTCCATGAGTCATCTCCATCACTTACACATCCCTAGCACATAGTAAAATCAAGAAGGCGGAAGAAAAGAGATCAAAACCAACAAGAACAAGTGCAAATCAACCAAAATAAGGAAACACCATGAGTGATGAAAAAAGTTGATATATTGCTACTTAAGGATAAATGTTTTATAGCTACTCCATCTGGAGGACAAGAGTGCACCGTAGCACTTACTCTTCTCTAACCCTAACTGATGAGGACATCACTTCCATGCATACAACCAACACTACTTACAATAGGCATACATAAGAGTTTAAACCAATGCGCTTGTAAGGTCCAATCACAAAGAGCTCGTACACATCAATTGAACTATTAGATAACTTTGTTTCTAGGAATACAATCTATTTCTAATAAGAATATGCTGCTACCTAATGCGTGTGATGTGCTTTTAATCAGAAACTTAGGAGTTGATCAAGCACAAAGAGGGGGACAACATGAAGGGAAGCTTGTGCAATTCAATTCATCATCCAGAGATAGCACCAACTTCAAATATACATAACTTTCATATACGGAGTCCGTTTGAGGTCTACGAGTACTCGATTGAAAGCTTATCTTATCCTCTTTCCAATGAAAGTATTCTAAGCATGCCATAATCTGCAAAATAGTCTGTTGCTATCTCTGATTCTGAAACGGGTTAGTGCTATGTCACCTCCACTTGGGCCCATGGGCCTTGTAACCTTAGAGGCATGCGCCCACCTCCCTGGCCCCCACCCTCTAGCCATCATCCTCATATAGTCTAATGTGTGCTATACTTTAGGGTTTGGCTTTCATTTATGTTTAGTTCGCCTTCATTGTAACTTGTATCTTCTGCGTGTGTCGACTAGATCACCCAATCAAGATCCTTATTCGGAATCCCACCTTATCAGTACTTTCATCCATATTTACAATACATAAGATTGCATTTCACCTTGTTCTTGTGTGCTTCTTTGATGTATGCAGGGATTGATCTTTGTAATCAGGTCATCCGGGTATTAGTGTACGGTTGGTAACAACTTGTTGAGCAGTTCAGCGATTGTGTGGTTTTGAGCCTTGCAAGTTTGTTGCCAGGATCGTGAGAGTTGAGCAACTACTACTGAATTTTCCTTCTCATTGAAAGATCAGGCTAGAACAGGACCTTCGTGGTTCATCACTTACCCTAGAACACAAGGTTGCAATGGTTGGCTAGATGGTTGGATAGTTGGCTTGTAAGATTTCATCTCAACCCATTAAATAGATGAGGCAACCAGCCCATATCTAACCCTAATAGATATTATCCACTAGCACATTTAAGGAAAACCTATTAGCCCCACACAATACAGGTTTACTCACACACTAAACTAATGTATGCTTTTCAAAGCACATGCGAATCCACTAAGTCTTTATCTTTTGATCCATTTGATCTTCTCAAAATCTCACCTAAACCACTTTCTTAAGCACCGCGGTTTTGATCCAACGCAGCTTTTGGTATTTGGTACACTTACCAAAATACTCTTCTTTGATCTGGTCTTCATTTTCCCTTGTAAGTAATCACCATGCTTACCATGTGTAGGTGCATCAATGGCTTAGCACACATAAAAAAGTCTTACCCGTTTAGGTTCCATCGAACCATGCCTTATTTGGATCGACCAAGCCACTTAGTGTAACTTGTCGCTTGAACTTTCCCTTCAATATTTTCTACCTTTTTGTGCCATGCTTGGGCTCAACCATCTCATCCGGTATTCTTGACCATTCTAGGCCTCGTCTCTTTCATGAATGTAGCCTCGATCATCGTCGTTGATCATAATTGACTCCAAAGCTTCCTATACATGCAAAGACAAAGAAACCATTTTTGGATGCACGTTCTTCACAACTTGACCTACGTTAGCTAAAACATGCTTCATGCAAAATTAAAGCACTGACAAAACATATATCAAATCATCCC
The DNA here is from genome assembly GCA_036346575.1 of Dendrocalamus sinicus. Classification (NCBI taxonomy): domain Eukaryota; kingdom Viridiplantae; phylum Streptophyta; class Magnoliopsida; order Poales; family Poaceae; genus Dendrocalamus; species Dendrocalamus sinicus. Next base: position 52,815,774 of record CM070642.1, read on the forward strand.
AAAACCAAATTCCCACAATCCAAGAAAAATATTTCAAGGCCAGTTTGACTACCAACCAGAGACCAGTCAGACCGGTTGAGCACGGTGCTAACGACCCTCTCTAGAATAACACAATTGCCAACAAATATTTGGTCAAACTGCTCTATTGTCTGACCACCACAGTTATACTGCCCGGCATAGTCTAACTGGCAACACACTGATGGTCTAACCGGCAACTAGCCAGTGATCAGACCAGTTTATCTAACAACAAACCTGACAAAATATAAACTTTGCAAAACTAAAATTCCATCTTCACAAACTTGGCAATGGTTCATCACAACATAGTCTCTCACAAATACATCCACATTTACATATGTCCAAAAGCATATTCGTACATTACAATGATAATGTGCAAAGTTAACAATTATGGCTACAATGTATTCACAAGGCTTACAACACAACTAAATAAACCCTACTCAAATTATCTTCATTGCCGGCCAAAATACTGTAAGTACCTATAATTTAACTGTAATCCAAACCAGCAAAAGCAAAAGTAAATGAATAAAACAAGAAAAGTAAAATAAATAGAATTACTGTTAGAACCCATTATCAAGTTAATTGCACAAAAGGCAATCACTCACCGAGATACCAGACTATCTGGGGCGAGTCGGCACCTCTCGCGTTAGTGGTTTTCATCATCCAACGGTAGTTTCCAATTTTACCCACCAATCTCACCATTCCATCACTTGCCAAGTTAAAACCTTCCCCATTCCGAACTTCCAATAGAAGGCATGACTGAAGCCATGAGTCATTATCATAGCGCATCCAGGGAGGAAGGGTAGAGGATAAGGCCAAGAGAGAGAGGGAGAGAGAGAGAAAGCATCACTGCCAAAGCCACCGCCCAAAGCCTCTGTAGCGTAGCAAGGCATGCTGCACCACCAAACTCATGCTCCAAGAAAAACTAGCGAGCACACCGATAGAGAGAGGGAGAGAGCCGAAGCCCACAACCACCATAAAGCTACCACAGAGCACACCATAGCCATCTCCGCCTCCATCTGTAACCCAGGATTGAGAGAGAGTGAAGGAGAGAATTGTTGGTCAGAGTTTAGGCACCGGCCAAGAAACAAGAAGAATGAGCCAAGATCAAAGGCCACCACAAGGAGGAGGAGACCGTAGCAAGGGAGGCGACACAGACTCGCTACCGGGCCACTTCGAGCAAGGGCCAAAAGGGAAAACACTACAAGCACATGAGGGTAGGACCACCCACCAAGCACCCCAAATCAAGCCCGACAACGTCAACAAGGTAGCCCATGTTCCCTACCATTGTGCCCCTTTTTGCCCTTTTTCTTTGAAGCAGTAGCTTATGGCTGACTAGAGCCGTGATAGCGTGTCATCGCTGGCTCACAACATTGGGGGAAAGGCCCCGAGGTGGTTATCCATGCACTCCCGAGGATCCCTAGCATGCTCCCCAATGCATACAAGGATCCCCAAGCCCCATCATGGTTGCTCACCCACATGCAAGTATTCCCTTGAAGAAAACCCCCATTCCACACAAGTAGGGGTGAAAACGGATCGGATAGTTTCCGCCGGATCCGGACGGATACGGATACGGATTGTGTCGGATCGGATTTTTTGGATAATTCTCGGATCGGATACGGATACGGATTTTTTTATCGGATACGGATACGAATACAGTAAGCCTAGTATCCATCGAATACGGATGCGGATACGGATAATTCGGATAATACAAAACCGGATATCTAGGATAGCCCATAACCAGCCAGCCCATAATGAAGCCCAGACAGCCCAGCACGATCCAGCCGTCCGTTCTCAATGTGTGAGATCCAGCCGTCGGTGCGATCCAGCCGTGCGCGCGTTTAGGGATACTCCAGCCAGCCGCCTGGCTCGCCTGCTTTCCATTCGTGGCTACGCGACAGGCCGACAGCGCGAGCGGCAACACTAGGGTTACCTCCGTCGACCGCCTCCGCCTGCCTCCACCTGCCTCCGCTGAGCGCCTGCCTCCACCGAGTGCCTCCGCCCGCCTCCGCTAGGTTCCTGCCTCCGCCAACCGCCTTCGCCCGCCTCCGCCGACCGCCTCCGCCCACCTCCGCCGACCGCCCCCTCACCGAATCTCGCCCACCTCTGCCGGCCGCCTCCGGCTAACTTGATTCTGACGATGTATGACTGAAGTTGGAGATTTATGAGTAGTGCATCATGACTGAAGTTAGCTTGTTGAAGATACAAGTTGTTTACTTGTTCTATCGCAAAAACACCATGGGGTTTGCCGATAGTTTGTTGTATAATTAGCACCATGGTATCATGCTAGTGCTTTCTGTTTGAATAGGAAGGGGAGAGAAATTTGCTATTCACAGCTCTACATGTACTCCTTTAGCAATTAAATATACTTCGATTGAGCCCTCACATTGTTGTGGTAATTCATCTTTTTGCAATTTCGCATGGAGAACTTTATAATACTAATGATTGAAGGAAGTGTTTAGATGGAGCATGGTAACCAATTAGCTAAGCACACCAGTAGAGGACAAATCTACTTGCCTTTGTTTGCATAGATTCTACATTGTAGTATGATTTATTCAGTGTCTCTTTTGTGCATTTGTGTTCATTGGATTGTAATTCAAGTGTAGTGAGAAAATGAGCTGATGTGTAGTGAGAAAATTTAAGTTACTATTTAAGTTCATTTTGTTGTGCTTTTATAACTTTATTATCTTATGTATTCCCTTTATTATGTTTATAACTTTATTATCTTATGTACTTATGTAGTTATGTTATGATCGACTATTGGGTATATTTTCATTGTGGATGAAAATACTATGCCTGTTTAGATTTCATGAATGTTTTGGCAAGATGAACTATTTACGTATTTTCGTTAATTTTGGACGTATAGTTGTAACATCCCAAATAGGGAATTACTGTATTTGCTAAAAGTGTAAAATCTTGTAATTGTTTTCTTGGGTATTTCAAAATCTTTGGTGTTACTTGAATCTCTCAAATTGGTTTTTCTTGCCAAAAGCCCAATTAATAAAACTCAAAATCTTGGGATCAAGAACCAAGTTTGAAAATCAAAATGAGAAAAATACAATTCCCCTTGGAAGTATTGATTTCAAATTTAAAATTTGAAATCTGGACCTCCAAAACCAAGAACGGAAATTGAAACTAATATAAAATCTTTTCATCCAATTTGCATATCTGGAAATTCAAATTCTGAAAATTAAAAGAATTATTTCTCCGAAGTTTGCTACTCTTAAAATCTAATTGTCGAATCCAAATTTTGAACCAAGTTTTCCAAATTGAAAATATATTTGCAAATCCAAAATCTGAATTCTTAAATCCCCAAAATCTCCTCCTGGGCCCGGCCCACTTCTTTTCTTCCGCCCGGCCCGCTCATTCTTTTCTCTGGCCCCGGCCCACCCGACTGCCTCTTTCTTCTTCCTCCCCATTTTCTCCATCCTTCCTCTTCCTCCCGTCGCGCCGCACTGGCCCGGTCCCGTGCTTCGGCCTCGCCCACCAGCTACAGCCGCCGCAGCTCGCCTCCGTACGCTCATTCACTCCCTATCACCGGCCTAGCTCTTCCCCTCTCCTCCCTAGCTTGGCCGCGCATCGCCGCCACCTCCATCCCGCCATGGACAAACCCGCCCCGCCCCCGGTTTTCTCCCCATCACGTTGCATTGAAGCCGCATTAAAGCTCCGCCTTGATGCCGTCTAGCCTAGCCGCACCACCCCCATTCCTCGCCTAGAAGAAGCACCAGGTTCAGCTCGCTCGGGTCCAGCGTGCGTGCCGCCGGCCACCGCCCCGTCTTGGCCGCCTCCGGCGAGTTCTTCCCAAATCGCCCGCGTCATGGCGCGCCCCCTGCCGCCCGCTGCCTTCCCTCGCGTTTAATCGGGAAACCGATGCCCGAGCAAGCCGCGCCCGTGTTTTCCCCTTTTCGGCCAGCCACCGCCATCTCCATTGCCGCCTCCCCCTCGATCGACCGCGGGGCGATTCCACGCGGTGGTAGTGGCACCTCGGCACCCCGAGGCTTCCCAAGTCGACGGCCTGCGCTCTCCCCCGCCGACGCGACCCCGCCACAGTCGTCTCCCCGCGTCGTCGCCTATGCTCGTCGCCGGTCCACTGCAGCCTCTCTCCGGCCGGTTTGGTCGCTCAGGTGAGCTCCTCGCCCTCTACTCGTGTTCGTGCTCGCTCCATTCCAAGCTCTTTCCTCTCCGGCCATCGGCGCCCCATCCGGCTCCCCTTCCCCGGCCGCCTTCCATTGCCATCAGTTTGCCGTGGCCCCTTCCCTACCGCAGCCACCGCCTCCCCAGGGACCATCATCGGCTGGACGGCCCATTTTATTGTTCGCCAACACCTCCCAAGTCGTCCCCCGCCGGCGCCGCCACTGCCATGCCCGGCGCTTTTCCTCCCCTGCTTCGCCGGTCTGCATCTGCTATGTTTCGGCCGGCCGAGCAGCTCTCTTCTTCTGACTCTCTCTCTTCTGTCAAGGAAAGTTCAACCCCCAAAGGAAATTGCATCTCCATTTCACCCTTGTGGTTAAGCAATTAATCTCTGTGTGAGAAAAATGTTCATGCTTGTATCAAAATAAATTATGAGTGATAATAAGGATGAGAAATGTACCAGTGAATTCATAATGAAAATACTGATGCCATTAAATTTAAAACTTAACATGAGTTAATTATATTCCAATTGAGATTAATATATTAATACTCATGTAAAATTTAAAACAAGTTATGCATGATCTGTCTTCTTATGGTAAGTAATTGACATGGCTTCCATGGATATTAATGTTAGAAATCACAAATATGAAACTAATTGAAAGATCATCTTTTATGGATTAAGGATAATAAGAGTTGATTCTAAATAGTTAAAGTTGCATATTTGAAGCTTTATAAAGATAATTTCAATACTCTCAAATTTGACGTTCAAGCAAATCAAATATTAATATCACCTCCTATCGAAAATTCAAGTGGTCTAAGCGCTATCCTTCATTCGTCGAGCTAGATATATTTATGCAAACTAAGTTAATCAATGTATCGAGATTTGGCCGCATAAAATATTAACAGTGAATCGCTAATTCAATAAAAGACATACCGCTAATAATGAATTAGCTACTCAATAAAATAGCCACCCTAGTTCCTAATAATAGTTGGTTAGATGATTAACCCCATACCTTAAGCAGGCTGTGAATTAATGATTCATTAAGTTGGCTACTGTAATCTCAGATAAAATTCTGCCGTATAAAATATCAAAGTTACACCGCATATTTAATTATACCCACTGTACGTATCCGTATCCTAAAATCATAAAATCATGTTTCTCTATACTACCATCGATACTCTCTTTTATCTGTCCCTAAGTCCTGCCTAACTCATGGAACTTCCTTGATAAGTAGAAATCGATACAATCGAGCCTCACCATTCCCCAAATTGGCTAGGTTTGGCCACTACCTTTCCCAGAGAGGATAAATGCCTGAAGATACTTTTTCATTTTGATCCTCATTATCCAAAAATTTTCCTTCACGGTAAAGCTATTCAGGCAACTCATTCTCTTTCTCAAATCCAGCTACTGCTGTGTTTACGGCGCACTAGTCTGAATCATCCTTCTATTCTCAAATCTTAATAAATGAATAATTTAAATTAAATTGAGCATTTAAAGTGTTTGGATTTATTTGGTTTTCTTTTCTTTGCTGTGTGTTAGAATTTGAAGACTCAACGAGGCGACGGATTTGAACAGTAAGACTGGGTAAAAGCGAGGACCAGTAATTTAAAGTCACTGGCTGAGAAGGCTTTGATTTAAAGCAATCTAGGCCGTGGTAAAATAAGCAAGGCAAGTCATCACTTTGATCATATTGATCCCACATTTTATGCAAATTTATGTTCCTTTAAATTATCAACTTGCATGCCTAATTTAATATGCAATTGTATGTCAAATCTTAAGGTAGCTTCATGCCCATTTGCTATTGTATTAAATTTAATATGACATTCCTTGACACTTGAATCACTTAATCCTTGTCACCATAGATATTAGTGATAATCTTTACTAGCTATAGATTTTATTAAAATGCTATGCTAGTCCGGTCAAGTCCAGGGCGCTAGTCGTCCTGATCATCAATCTTTCCAACAAAAGAATTTATTTTGGGACAGTCATGGGATGTACGTGGCTGAGTATTTTGCTACAACTGTTTTATGCTTCTCAAAACCCTAAAAACCTGCTATACATGTTTGAGCGGTTGGTGAGAGTGGATGGTGCTGATGTCGCACGAGAACCTGAGGTTTGTGGAAAGCACCGCCCGGACGAATTAAGGACTGAATCTTGTGACAACCTCCTTGTGTAAAACAGTGCAACCACAAGTCTATATGGGTATGACCTAACTGAGTAACTTACAAAGGTTTAGTTGGATATCACCATTGGCAAGTGGGTGCCAGGGCACTGGTTTACTCATACGGCGCACGAGGGGGCTTCTGACTGTGGCGGATGTAACCCTTCAGTGGTGAAACCTCAGCGGGTGGTGTCTAACTAGACTGGAGTAAGGTAAAGGCTTTGTGATAAATTATTTGGGTCTCATGCCTAAGGAAGCATGTTGGCTAATAAGATGATTTATCTCTTGTGGGTAAAGTGTATGACCTCTGCAGAGTTGAAAACTATTCAAATAGTCGTGCCCACGGTCAAGGGCGGACACAGGAACTCCCTCGAGTTAGTTATGTTTTAAAAACATTTGTGGGTGGGATAAAACCTAACAGAGGGATGTACTCTGACTTTGATTTTTCCTAGAGGGAAGTACTCCAGTGGCGAAAACTAGCATTTGTGAAGGTAACCATGCACTGTAAAAGGTGGATGTAGCCTACACTACAAGTATTATCGCATTCTCGCAATCAATTTCATAAAATCTGTTTTAGTACAAATTGCTAAGTCTCAGGGATTTTTCCTACTTATTGTAATTCCAAAACGCTGCTTTTAGCAAATAAAAGAACATCAAGCCTCCCTTGACAGCTTTGCATCTATTATATTGCAACCTGTGTGGTGGCTTGCTGAGTATCATCGTACTCACTCTTGCTTAACTACCATCAATCAGTCAGAGAGAACAGGAATGCCCAGCCCTACAACGCTAAAAAGGAGCCGACAGAGCTGGAAGACGATGAGGCCATGGACTAGGTCACGAACCCCAGTTGGCTGCCTGTGGGCTAGTCCTGAGGGTCCCACCTGTGTGGAGTTTCCGCTGCTGCATTTTATTGTTTTCGGCCTAATTGGCCCATGGGTACGTATTACTGCATTATTTACGCTTTCGCATTATATGTTTTTGATATACAGTAATGTATCTGTGAGCACTATCTACTGATCCAGGGAATAGTGCGGTGGAATCATAGAGGATCTGAGTTTTGCTAACCCAGGATTCGACAATAGTTTAAGGGGTTTTCATGTTCCGATAAATATTCGTAACCGTATTCGTTTCGATTCGTATTCAATCTGTTTTTGTATTCGATATTATCCGTATTTGTATTCGTATTCGAGTTATCCATATTCGTATCCGTATTCGAAAAAAAATATGAAAACAAATATGGTAGAGACATTATCCGTCCGTATCTGATCCGTTTTCACGCCTACACACAAGCTTAGGCAATCCCAAGGACATAAACTACGAAAAAAATCGAAATCAACAAAAATCAAAATGGTAATGTCCAAAAGCTTAGAAGGAGGATGTAGAAAGGATAGAGAATGGAAGAATAAGACTGGTAGTACCAAAGAGGAGGTCGGAGGCGTGTAGCTGAAGGAGGAAATGCAAAAGCTTCGGCGGCATCATAGTCGGCTGATATGTGGAGCATCAGAGGCTAGACAGAGGGGACATGGAGTGTTGGCGGTGATGTAGTCGATTGGGACACAAGGCATCGGAGGGTTGCAGCTGGCAAGGACGCGCGTCGTCGGTGACATTGGAGCCACCGGGACACAAGACGTCATATCCGACAAGGATGTGAGGTTGATGGCGTGCAGCCAGCTAGGACATGAGACACCGGTGACATGTAGCCAGAGAGGACACGAGGCATCGGTGGAGCGGAGGCTCCGGCAGAGCAATAGGCAGCGGCGCAGGAACTTCGAGTGGGCGTAGATAAGATGCTAGAATCTGGGGAGAAGGAAGGAAGAAGGAGAGTGTGCATGTGAGCAGTAAAGAAGGTAGCAGAGAGAGATGAAACAGATAAGGGAGAGAAAGAGTAAAGGGGGGCTAATAGGTCGGTAGGCCGGCCATGTGGACAAATGGGCCAAATGAGTAAATGGGCTAAGAGGTAAGGCATGGGTGGAATAGGAAACTGGACCAAAATAGGAAAATAAGGAAGAAAATAAAATAAGCATTGATAAATAAACTATAAATATGTAGAATGCCAAAAAAAAAACAAGACCCAGAGAATTTGACAAATACCCTTAGTAAATACTACTAGCAAAATAATAAAACTTATAATTTCCCAAAGAATAAAATGGTTCCAAAATAATGCAAATTATTCAATAAGAGATTTCGCTTCATTCGAAATATTAACAATAACCCTAAATTGGAGGGGGTGGGGTCTCAATTGGACTTTGGAGCATAAAAGGGTAAACTCAAAATGCCTATGTTTAGTGCTTTGAAGTGTCGAATATTTAGATCCGCTCGATCAACGACTATTTATAGCCGGGCGGAGATATGGTAATAGAATTAAAGAAAACATTCTGTATTCTAAATTTGGCTTCGCATCTAAGGAAGTACGAAAGACACAGTGGCCATAAAAGTTCAGAATAACTATGGGTAAAGTGATATAAGTCTACATTGTACTTTAATTTATACCAGCCTCATGGATAAGAGTCTATGGGAACTAACTGGGGGCTTTCTCTTCTCTAGAGAGATTGTTAGTAAAGTTTTAAATACTAAAACTTGCCAATTCTTCAAGTTAACAAATTATGTTCTGAGTAAATGAACAGGTAAGAACTTTAGGAACATAAAGTTATTTGTGCATCATTATTAAAACTTGCAGAATACATTGTATTCACTCTTGCTATTAAATTTCTCCTTTTCAGAGCCAAAAACAATTGGGGTATACTCGGGGATTAACGAGGGTGGCTTCAAAAATGAGGACACCCCGAGATATGAGGTTGACACGAATTTGGAGGCCAAAGAGGTGGAGGCCTTATACGACAGTTGGGACGATTAGGCGACCCGTAGCCCGTCGTCCTCATCCTAGGTCGGATGGGTATCATACTAATTCCTTCTATAGTCAGATTTTTTGTTATATTGTATAATTATCTAGTAGATAGTACTTTGACTTTTATTATTATAATATTATCGGGCTGACCTATGAGCCCGATCCAATACTTTTAGCCCTGTGTAGCATGATACTGTAATAATAATAAAGTAGTACTGTCTTTAATTATTATTCCACTGTAATACTCTGATGGATTATTATTCGATGATACGGTGTTCTTATCGAGCAATAATCCGTTGACTCGTCTTATATTCTGAGTATAATGACACAGGACACCACAAAATTACCATTCCGTTGTTAACTACGTTGTTTGGCTCTGTTTAGAAAGAACCGCCAACTTTTAGTTCGATACACCTAACTTGCTTGTCAAACTAAAGCGTGTTTTTTCATGCTAGCAGCATGTAGATGATAGGTTGGTTAAACATTGACCTGTTTGAGCCAGTTACTCACTGCTAAGATCTTAGCAAGTTCTCACTCGTCAAGCCTAATTTTTTGAATTCTGAATGTGGGGGTTACCTAGCGAGCTATAGCCTATATCATTATGTCCTAAGTAGAGATGTAATCAGAGCGAATACGGACAGATATCACTTATCTTATATCATATTCCATTTTTTCTCAGAGTAAAAGTCGGATACGGACAGTATTGGGTACCTATTTCTCCATTCCGTATTTGTTCCACAAACCTTCGAACGGTCGGTTGGACGAAAATTATCTGCTTCTTTTATACCCCTAGACAATAGGGGTGCAATCAAAGCAAACATGGTGAGACTAATGGTTGAGATGTCAAAGAAAGAGCACTCAATATTCTCCGTCTGTTTAGATACGGTAATCTACCTATCTGTTATCTTGTTCTTAAGTAAAGTAACAACAGACTTTCTTATATCACTTGACATACGGATATATACGACCAGATATCACTCATCCAGTATCTCATTCCGTATTTTTTCTCAGAGTCGAAGTCGGATACAGATAGTAACAGATACCTATTTACCCTTTCCGTATTCGCTTCACGAGCCTTCGGTCGATCGGTGGGACATAAATTATATGCTCCATTTGCAGCCCTAGTCCTAAGGTTGCACATGGATCCTCCTTGGAGATTCAACCGATAAGACTGTGAAATAGTGCTTTAAATGATAGCGCAACCGAATATGTAGTTGCTTTTGGAGTGTTATCATGTGGTTTGTGTTCTTGTATTCTGACATTGTCGACTCAAGTCTGATCGAGCTTTTTGGCCTAGTTTTGACATTTCCATCTTCTTTTTCGTTCACAGAAGAAAAAGGCAGTACAGGGGTAAAATAGTAAGTTTCATCTTTCATCAGATGAGGTCAGCATTTGCTCAGAGTGATCTTGGTTGATCTTTTTTTTTCCTGAGAACATGATCTTGGCAGTTCTGAACCTGAAGGTGATCTGAATGCCAGCCATAGTTTTTGGGAATCTCAGAAAGCATGTTGGACATGAGTATACGTTTCCATTTGTTAGTCCAGTCCAGCCCAACATGATGCCACCATTTACCAAACGACAAATGGCAATTCAGTTTCAAGTTTCAACTTGAAGGTGGTCTGAATGCAGAACGAAGAGAATTTGGTCTCAGGTATGGTCAGGCTGCACTCCGTAAAGGAGTCCCAGATATCGGCTCTTCGCCGTATGACATGATGTCACCGTTACCTAACGGCAACGGTGATTCAACTTCAGGTTGAAGGCGGTCTGAGGCCTGAACGCGAATGGTCGATCCAGGCTTCTCGCAGACATGGTTAGAAATCAGTACACGAGTTCATGCCTCGTTTCTGTGCAGCCTGATATCGCCGGTTCCTGTCGATCACGGTGATCTGGTCTCATTTTAATTGTGCCAAGGTGAGCTGATAGTAACTGTCGCATTGAGCGTAGCCAGACATGAATTGAGCATACGGGCGAGGGCGAGTTACCATACCTCACGCTGGCGTGATGTCATAACTGCTTAATGGAAACAGTAGCGATGTTTCAAGGTGAAAGTGGCCTGACTGTGACCATTGGGAGACAACGAACCATGGATTCAGATCCATGAATAGTCACACTGCGGGTGGTTCAATGTATTTAAACATGGAGCTAGCTGAATTGATCCGAATGGCGGGAAACGCTTCACGTCGACCAGCTGAGACGAATCCCCGGGAAATGATCTTTGCACCGTCAGGTGGATCTGTTGCTGCAAGCTGAACATCACATACCGTACTTCTGTATTTCTGCGGCGGCAGGATCGAGATTGCCTCCACTCTCCTCTCGAAATTGAATCCGATTAGGACTTGTACTGTTTTGTAGGATCCATATAGAACTAGGATTCGTATTCTGTTTCAGGTTCGGTTTCCTGTTTCGTTTTCGGATCAGGTCACCCGAATTAGGCCAAGGACTCTCTGCTATATAATGTTATATTTTGTGATCTAAATCTGATCGAGTCTAATCATTACTGATTGTTAGACCATATGGTTAAGTCTAGGATATTTTGGTGATGAATAATTGACAATGATTAATTTGTTATGATGAATATTTGGTGATTTTGTTTAATGATGTTATGCGAGGTGTGTGGTACGTGCACGGACTGATGTTGGTCAAGTTGAGACGAACTTGTGCCGGAAAAATGTTCTTTGGTCTTTGCATGTGCAGGTTGAGCATGGAGGCGATCATGGTCGGTGACGAGAAGGACCGGAACTAGGATGAGGAGATCCGAAGTTCAGACGGTCGAGGAGGTCACGAGATGATCGGGCTCATGCTTGGGGCGCATGGAGATCAAAGGTGGATGATACGTGGAGAAGCTATGGGAGGTGCGGTCCTGGAGGCTTCGACACGTGACGCGTTAGAAAAAGTCATGAGTGTGAAAAACATGTGTTAGGAAGGGTTTCGGGTCTCTTGAAAATTAGTGGGCCAAAAGTCTAGTTGAGGTAAAAAAAGGCTCAAGCCTAGTTGGAGTTGGATTAGGATTTTAAGGCCTTGTTGGAGTTGGATTAGGATTTTAAGGTCTAGTTGGATTAGGATTTTAAGGCCTTGTTGGAGTTGGATTAGGATTTTAAGGCATAGTTGGAGTTGGGCTGTGTGAGTATATATATGCATGCGGCGGCATGGCTAGAGTTTGTACCGAGCAGCCATGGAAAAAAATATATACGACTTTTGGGGTGACCGAATGTTTTCTTTGGCATGACATCTCTTTGATCACGAAGCGCACGACATTGTTCGGCCATCGGTCAGGCAAGCGATCTCAGATTTTGCTTAGTTGCATAATTAGGGTTTAATTTATTTTCGTCACTATCTGCATCAGCAATCTTGTTTATTTTATATCTCAAGTTCTAGAGCTTTGATTGACGTAATTCCAGTTGGGTTAGTTCAATAACTGTCTCTAGTTTATTCTGAAAAAGTTTGAGGTTAATCTAGAACTTTAAACAAGGCTTAAATAGGTTTTGTGTTAAAAGGGGAGTATTAAAATTTATTTTTAGCTTCCGCAATCATTCACCCCCCCCTCTGATTGCCTATCTTAGTGTGAATCGATCCTACACTGATCTTTCCGACCATTTGAGAATTCGATTAGAAAGCAATGTAAATTGATCGGAGATTATGATTGGGATTATCTTCGAGTTCGTAATGAACTCTGTACCAACTTGCTAACTAGAACTACTGTTCCTTTCTTCGTTAGAGATTTTAATCCTTAGCCTATAAATGTACCCCTTTAGTCAATGCCAAAATATGCTAAAATTTTTCGTGCTTATAACTTCTCCTCGTATAGTGATTTTGCTGACTGTACGTCTGTGGTTTTTCACCCAAAAGAATTTTTTCACGTTAAATCTCTATCTCGTATTCTTGATTATTCTTTGTTGGTTTCTGCTTTATCTTGTCAATTTTGTAACATGTGGTATTCGATCCTAACAAGTGGTATCAGAGTCTCGTTCTTTGCCCAGATCAATCTAGGGCACTCTCGATATGACGACAATAAAGTATGATATTTTGTTGCTCGACCAAGGCATAAGATTTTTACTATGGTAGATCAAGATGTGAGCTATTCTAACACAGCTTGATTTGGATGGTACGTTATTGGAAATCGACAAGATGCTCGTTGCATGGTCCGTTGAGGAGAAACAAAGAAGAGATCTTAAGGCTCTCTCTCGTATTCATCTTTATCTTAATGATCTCTCTCAAATTCATCTTCATTTATCTAAATAATATTCTCCAAAAGATCAGAAAGGATACCACCACTGTTGTGTTATGGCTAAAGCTGGAATAGATCTGCATGATTAAGGACTTGATTAGCAATATGCTTATGAAGCATAAGCTTTTCTCGCTCAGATTGGCAAAAGGTGGATCTATGTTGAATCACTTGACCATTTTTAAAGATATCGTCTCCGATCTTGAAGCAATGGAGGTCAAATACAATGACGGAGATTTATGTTTTATACTACTTTGCTTGTTGCCCGGTTCATTCTCTATGTTTAAAGACACAATTCGTTGTTGAAATATTTTCACCCTCAAGGAGATTTATAATGCTCTGCATGCAAAGGAGAAGCTGAAAACCATGGTGTCGAGCGAAAGCTTGAGTTCTGAAAGACAAATTGAGAGGTCTCCAACCAGGGATTTCAGGAGTAAGAGCAAATTTCGAGGCCGTTCTAAGTCAAAGAATAAGAAGTCTTACCGTTATTGCAAGAAACGTGGCCACTTCATACTCGAGTGCTGAAAATTCCAAAACAAGGAGAAAAAAACAATAGTTCTAAGAAAAATCAACAAGATGAAGAAGACAAAGTCACCATTGTTACTAAAGAAGATTCCAAAGGAGATGTCCTTGTTGCCTTTGCTGGTTATTCCAAAATCGGAGATAAGTATATTCTTGATTTAGCCTGCATTGTTTTGTTAACTATAAATCGACCCCTAGTGGATAAGTGTTAATGGAAGGCATTGTTGTGGCTTATTGTTTAAAAGTGGCAAAAGATATTGAAGGGACAGTTGAGCCTTCAACCTATTCAGAAGCCATCTATTCTGATGAGTCAAAGAGGTGGATAGATACCATGCACAAGGAGATAGAATCTTTTGAGAAGAATTCCACTTAGGAGTTGGTCGATCTCCCGATTGAAAAGAAACATGTACGCTGTAAGTGGATTTATAAGAAGAAGAAAGGCACATCACCAACTAACCAGGTCAGGTATAAGGAGAGGCTCATTGCAAGGGGATATAGCTAAATCTCAAGTATTAATTTCATATATGTTTTCCCCTTCTAGTAAAGCATAGTTCCGTTCGTACTCTACACAACATTATGGCTCTGCGTAATTTTAAGGTTGAGCAATTGGATATTAATATCACATTCTTACATAAGGAATTGGAAGAAGATATCTATATAGAGCAGTCAGAAGGTTTTGTCATTCCGGGAAAGAAGGTTTTTTTGCTTGCATGTTAAACAAGTCTCTTTATGGATTGAAGCAATCACCCAGACAGTGGCATAAGAATTTTAACTCCTTTATGACCTCTCAAGGATTCAGGAGATTTGATTATGATAGTTGTGTTTATGTGAAGAACATCAATGATTTAGACATCTATTTGCTCCTATATATTTATGATATACTGATCGCGACAAAGAGACATGTATGAAATTTCAAAGTTGAAGGTATAATTGAGCAGTGAATTTGAGATAAAAGATCTTAGTGCAGTAAAGAAGATTTTTGGTATGAAAAATATTAGATACCTGCGGTTTGAAAAAATATACATAAGTTAGAAAGGGTATATTGAAAAAGCTCTTCATCGCTTCAACATGCATAAGGCCAAACCAACCAGTACACCACTAGCTGCACATTTTAAGCTCTCTTCAGCATCAATATTCCGTATGTAAGTGCAAACGGATCACTTATGTACTCTATGGTCTACTCTTGCTCCGACCTATCTCATGCTTTGAGTGTTGTTAGCAGATATATTGTCAATCCTAGTAAAGACCATTGAAGAGTTGTTCAGTGGATCTTTAGGTATTTAAGGGGCACTTTTGATGTTTGTTTGTATTTTGGATAGACCAGCGATGGGCTGGTCGGATATGTTGATTCAGATGTTGCAAGAGATCTGGCTAAGCGAATATCTCTTATTGGTTATATTTTCATGGTCGGAGGCTGTGCAGTGAGTTGAAAAGCCAGTATACAACCTAATGTTGCTATTTTGATTACGGAAGCCGAGTACATGCTATTTCAGAAACCTATAAAAAATCTGTTTGGCTAAGACGTCTGTACACTGAGCTTTGTGGAAGTACATCTTAAATCAACATTTTTTGTGATAGTCAGAGTGTTATTTATTTTACAAAAGACCAAATATTCTATAAGAGAACAAATCACATTGAAGTTAGATATCATTTCATCCGATGAGTTATTACACAAGGTGATATCAAAATTTGCAAGGTTAGTACTTATGAGAATCCAGTCGATATGATGACAAAGCCCATTTCTAATGCCAAGTTTGAGCTCTACTCAAACTTGGTCGGTATTATTCATTAGTCCTTTTAGATGTTTGACGCATAAGGCATTTTACAATTTCATTGAGAAGTTCTTCATTTTTTCTGCTATAGGAGGAATTTGGTTCAAAGTGGAGATTTTTGTATTTTGTGATCTGAATCTAGTCAGGTCCAACCACTGCTGGTCTTTCCGACCTCTTGAAGAGTTCGATCAAGAAGTAATGCGAACTGATCATCGATTATGATTGTGATCATCTTCGAGTTCGTATTAGACTCTACACCAACCTGCATCAAACGTGATACTCTAAGGTACGTATGCTAACTGGAGTCAGACGTGGCTTTTCAAGAAACTTTCGACTACAACTCTACACCGTTATCTTTCGAGACTCTCCAAGCAAGATGTTGTTCCTATCTTCGAGAATATTACTGTTCTAGTTTCCAATATATATCCCTGTAGTCATACGCCAAAATACGCAGAAGTTTTTTGTACTTGTAACTTCTCCTCGTATAGTGATTTCACGGATTGTGTGTTCGTGTTTTTTCACACCTGAAAGGGTTTTCCATATTAAATCTTTGTGTCGTGTTCTTGATTGTTCTTCGTTGGTTTCTACTTTGTCTTATCAATTTCGTAGCAGGTGGTATCCGATTCTAACACGTGCATTATTACGTTAGGCCATGAACGCAGCACCACAGTCCGACCGGAAACTTCTAGTTTTGTTGCTAAACAGTGTCATTGGTCCATCATAGTGTTTGATTTGGTTTTAACTCCCAATGACGGGCAAGGCAAACCACAGCGACGTCTATTATCAAGGCAAGTCAGTACTCAGTAATTGTGCTTGTGAGCCCCTGTTGATCTGCCCATCGTGGCTGCAGGGTAACCGTAACAAGCTCCGAGTGTTTTGAACCAGGAATTAGATACAGCCATTACTCCCTAGTTAGCAAACAACAGCAACCAACTGCACTGAATTCTGTCTGTTGAAGTCACCGCGTTCTGATCGCACCGGCTGAAAGTTACATCTCGACCCGTGGCACTGTTGCCTCCATTGTGTTGGCTTAATGCACTTAAGCTCTTGGCCTAATTGGCTAATCCCCATACTGGCTAACAGCAGACCACATATCTAGCTTGCAGCCACAGCCTTGTTGGGACTTGCTCCTAGGATCGAATACACATGAGCATGTGGACGTAACTTACACACTTTAAACTCTGATCTCAGTAGTCGTAACCCATTTAAAACTACTCAGCTCTGATAGCAAGTGTTGGAACACAGCACCAGGTTACTCGTGGACACACACTACACAGGGAAATCGAACAAACACAGAGGCACGGAGAGAAATTTTTCCCGATACGAACTCAACTTGCATCGCTTTTCCTCTTCTTTTTCTCTTTTATCTTATTTGACTTACCTTCTTATTCTCAAGAGATGACATGGGTTATATAGACACACCTGGGGTTCACAACAGGCCACTCACCCACAACACGACTCTGACACAGCTACCTGCCCATACCAAGCAGTTTGACAACTGACTGAATCCCTGCGTCATTTCGTGACCTCTTGTGTTGACGATTGCTATAGTGACTGGCCACACACAACTGCTACATTGACCGGCCGCACAATGTCTTTGGCCGCACACGAACGCTACAATGACCGGTCGCACACGTCTTCGGCTGCACACGAACGCTACAGTGATAGGTCGCACACTTTTTCTGCAGTACTCCACCGAGTATGACGCCCACAGTACTCCTCAGAGTATGACGTCCACAGTACTCGGTGCAGCTATGACCAGTTTGCTATGACTATGACCACGGTGCATACGGGCGTTACGACCACGCTGGTCTTCCGAGCACCGACTGCTTCCGTAGTCCTCCAACTGCAACTTTGACCACAGCTCCAACTGCTGCTTCGAACACAGCTTGTCTTCGACGTGTCTTCGACCACTGCTTATCTTTGACCGTGTCTCCAACCATGGCTTGCCTTCGACCGTGTCTCCAACCATGGCTTGCCTTCGACCGTGTCTCCAACCATGGCTTGTCTTCGACCGTATCTCCGACTATAGTGCCTACGACCATGGCACCTACAATCAGGACACTTATGACCATGGCGCCTACGGCCACTGCGCCACGACCGCGCACACTGTTGACTACGGTGCCATGACTGCGCACACTGTCGACCACGGCGGTGCCACGACCACGCACACTGTTGACCATGGTGCCATGACCGCGCACACTGTTGACCAGACGGTGCCACAACCGCGCACACTGCCGACTAGGCGGTGCCATGACCACACACACTGTCGACCACGGTACCACGATTGCGCACACTGTTGGCCACAGTGCCACTACTATGCACACTGATGATCACGGTGCCATGACTATGCACACTGTCGACTACAGTTGCACGACCACACAGACCAGTCGTATATGACCACATAAGGGGACTAATCGTAACGACCACACAGACCGGTCGTACACGACCACACAAACTAGGGGTTACTCCGATCACACACAGACTCCAATCACTCCGACCACATACAAGTTATCAAGGTTAATCCTAACAAGCCGTCCCAATCAGGCAATTTAACTGCCGGTTGATTTAACCGTCAGAATTGCATAAATACCGAGCCGGCACAGGCCATTAGAGCTCAAGTGCAACCACCACCAGAGAAGACTCCTCACCATGCCTTTTCCTTCCTCGGCCCATTGGCTTAGCCTGGTCGGAAGCATCTGGCTCCAAACAATCAACGGTCCCAACTCCGACTTCCCGGTTTACTCGTCGCAGCTCAAGGAGCTCAAGCACATCACCCAGGTGCAGCTCAACTTCCTCGCCTTTGCGTCCGACGCGGGCAAGCTCTTCGGCTGGTTCTCCGGGGTGGCGGCCCTGTACCTGCCCCTGTGGCTCGTCGCGTTCGTCGGCGCCGCGTTCGGCCTCGTCGGCTACGGCATCCAGTACCTCTTCTTGGACAGCGATGGGCTCCGGTACTGGCACCTGTTCGTGCTCACGGCCCTAGCCGGGAATGGCATCTGCTGGATCAACACCGTCTGCTACCTCCTCTGCATCAAGAACTTCGCGTCCAGCAGCCGCGTCGCGGTGAGCCTCGCGACGAGCTACCTCGGCCTGAGCGCCAAGGTGTACACGAGCCTTGCCGAGACGATGCCCGGCCTTGCCAACTCCAAGGCGAAGACGTACCTCCTCCTCAATGCCGTTGTGCCGATGCTCGTCACGGTCGTGGTGGCGCCGTCCCTCAGGATGGTCGACCTCAAGAGCGAGTCGAGCACGGACGCGGCATTCCTCGTCATGTTCGCCATCACGCTCGCGACCGGAGCCTGCGCCGTGGTCGGCAGCATAGGCTCGACGTCCAATGGGCTGTCCTCCACGGAGCACATGATCAGCCTCAGCGTGCTGCTGGCCACCCCTATACTCATCCCGGCGGCTCTCAAGATCCGAGAGAGCATGAATAAGATATGGGAGGCGAAGCGGGAGAACAGGATCCACGATCTTGGCACCGACGAGGCTGAGGCCGTGGAGGCGGTCGTCGTCATCGAGGTCGCCGACTTCGAGACCAAGGAGGAAGACAGCGTCGCGTTGAAACCCCAGGAGGAGGTCGGCGGCCTCCGGCTGCTGAAGAACCCGGACTTCTGGCTCTACTTCTTCAGCTACATGTTCAGTGGCACCCTGGGTCTGGTCTTCCTCAACAACCTGGGGCAGATCGCCGAGTCGCGAGGGCTCGGGCGGACTTCCACTCTGGTCTCCCTGTCGTCATCGTTTGGCTTCTTCGGCCGCCTACTTCCGTCCTTCTTGGACTACTACTCTGCAAAGTAAGCCATCGATCATTCTTTTCACACACTTTCATATTAAATACGTAAATTAGCATGCCATTTTTTTTTTGTTTGATTAGTATGCTTCCTGAGATCTTGGAGGCTCAAAGACACCTTAGTTAGTCTCAAAGATCCATGTAGTATTTTTTGATGACGTGCTAACTACTACCTGCTATATAGAAGATATGGATCTTCTCTGTTTTTTGTCCTAGTAAGTTACTTGTTTCCCGGCTGCTAACTAAGTTTGTTCGTTTGCGCAGAAGTGGCTACTCCATTTCTAGAACGGCGTCCATGGCGTCGCTGATGGCGCCCATGGCCGGCGCCTTCTTCCTGCTGCTCAACCCGAGCGACTTATTCCTGTACATGAGCACGGCCATCATCGGCACTTGCACGGGCGCGATCACGTCGGTGGCGGTGTCCGCGACGAGCGAGCTGTTCGGCACCAAGAATTTCGGCGTGAACCACAACGTCCTGGTGACCAACATCCCCGTGGGTTCCCTGTGCTTCGGCTACTTCGCCGCGTTCCTCTACCAGCGGGAGGCCGGGGCGCGGGGCAGCCACACCTGCACAGGCGCCAGCTGCTACCAGGAGACATTCGTCATCTGGGGCTCGACGTGCGCCGTCGGCACGTTGCTCTGCACCGCCCTCTACGCGCGGTCTCGCAATTTTGCCGGGAGGCTACCTGTAAGAATACCATGCCTTGCCCGCTTAGCTAACGTTGTAGGTGGTAGCAAGGCCCTAGAGATTTCTGATCTGAGGGCTTCTTAAGTCGATTTTGCTATCATACACGAAGCATCTGCCTACGGGCGATGTAGCTTTTGTTTCTTTTGATCTTTATTTTTTCCTTCTTTGGTTTCTTGACTGATCCCACGGCGGATACAGGAAAAAGATTGAGTCGATATTGTCCAGGTTGATGACCTTTTCACTGCATATATGCATATAAGAGCGCTTGATCAAAGAAAACAGGCTTTCTTTCGTCTTGGCTTTGCTACTGGTACTTGCCGATCATTTGTTTATTTTCCGTTGTACATAGTATAGTACGTACGTGGAGCTGGACCTCGCATTTAGTGCTTCAAAGCAAGAGTGAATGGCCTGTTTGGACTTGTATAGACTTATTCATGAGTAGTAGGCAACCACTGCATTTTGAGTGGTCCATTGCAGTGGTTCTTCCATGCTAGCACTCAATGCAAAGTCAGGAATATGTAGTAGTAGTAGTAGTAACTAGTACTCCGAGTAACCTTCAATCTCTTGATCTTTATTTTTTCAGTGAGGGATTCTGGCTGTTATTCCACCATGTTAGTGTGGTATGGACTATGGAGTACTCGTAGGCAGGTAGCTATACGTACGTGTACAAACGAAACTGTTAGGTACAAGGGCCAGCGATTGATTGGTAGGTTCGTACATGTACATGAGATGGAATCAAATATGATACTGTACCTTCCATAATTTTCCGCAACAATTTCGCAAGTATATTTGTTCGTATCCATAGCAGTCAATGTGTCTAGGACGAGGAAACCCTGGAGAGTCATTTGTTGTATCTATTTTGTCAATGAATAGATACTGTGACTTTCGAGCGTCCGAGAAAATCTAGTCTGGAAAATGTCAATACTCGATGATATCTTCAGTTTGCCGTAGCACTCTCCATATTCTGTAATCCGGCTTGGCCCCTGATAGGACCACTGGAGATGGACTGCTGCTCGATCTCTGGTTAAACTTCGATACCCATGGCCTCTTCTGCGCAGGTGATATCATTAGACGTCAGCTGCTGAAAGTTACACTATGGGCCACGAAAGATCTAGTGAAGAAATGTTCAAGACTATGCCCATCTAGTGACAATCTAGTGACCTTTCTGGATATGCCCAAATGCATCACCACCTGCCTTTCAGGATCTTGACCAGGTGAGGCAGCTCATTTACCTCGAACAGTAGCATTCCCCGGCCTATTTACATTGACCCATCCCTCCCAACAACAGCATCACTGGTGCGTCCGATCCATGCTAAACAAGAACCGAACATTCACACAAACGTTTACGGTAATATCAAAAACCATAATTCGCAGTTATAAATTATAAGTCGCAGTAGAAAAGATCCTACGTAGAACTAACCATAAAGGATGGGCGGGGTAGGTGGATCCATCATCGACCTCTCGTGGTCCTCCCACATGCACGCTGTGTGATGGCACATTGCAATGCGATGCAAAGTTCAGTTCCATCTTCCCCGTGTCCTTGGATGGGCAAATGCTATTTATTCGCCGAAAGCTTGGCTCTGCAGAGCCATCACTCTGCTTGCCCGGCCGGATGCGCTAGCTATCTCCAATCTTTCTGGTGAGCCAATTCATTTAAGGTTTGTGTGGTTGGTTGGCCGGATCGACTCGATCGGTGAGACTGCAACATCCCCCAGTTCGGTGATGTCCGTCCGATCACTCGCTTCGGCTTGGACTCACTCACTTAAATTAAATTGTAGCATCATCTTAGATAGTTGAGTAGTACTACATGACCACATCTAAGCCGACTTTTCCTGCTGTGATCGAGCTGATGGAATCATGGAGATAGTGTAGTAATATACATGCTCAAATTAAGCTCAAGTCTCCTGTGCCTCTTTCAAGCTCTTGGCTGCTCGCTACAGTCTATATGGTTGCCGGCCTGGGGGATGGAATGATGGACGCTTGGTGCAGTGTAGTTATTGTGGTGGGATGGGGTACCTGTGTTGGTGGAGGTAATGGCGGTGGTTGTTGAGAAGGCGAATGTGCGAAAGGCCATGACATGTGTCCTGTGCATGCACATGCCTGGCACAAAGAGAATCCGCGGAGAAGGCAAGAGCTAGCTAACGCAACGGCCGCGAGAAAGGAAGGAAGAAAAAGCTTGGGGACGAAGTGAAAGTGTGCGCTCTCCTCTGTCCATTTGTAAATACAGATTTGTCATCGATCGTGTGTAGTTAGTTGGACATCTTTGTTTGTGGATGCAATGATTGTACTCGTCTCTGGCTGTCTCTTGCTAATGGTCGGATTAGATTCGGCAATGCTGCTGCTGAAAGCATGCCGTCAGCAAACGAAATATCTTTCAGGTACTTGCACAGCACACGGGCGTGCGTCAAATGAAAACTTATTGTGTCAGAACATGCGTATTTGTGATCCAAAATGTCCAACCGTGTGAGAAGGATTAGCATCCGTTCGCTCATGAAATGCTAGCATTACTATCATCTCGAGGGAAGTGTGTCTAAGTGTAACCCAACGAAAGGAATCCTGACGAGCCGCTTATATCACTGGATTTTCAAAATTGTTCACATGCACAGCCTTTTCGGATGCTTGATAGCAATTGTCTGCTCAGTACCATACCAAGAAATTTGCATACATAGGTGCTACTACGTTAGTCTTTGAATTCCATGCCAATATACTCAGCTGGATTAGTGTACTAGAGCCGTCATTATGTTTTTCTGCTATCATGCACAACCAGTATTGTTCACTATTTCAGCTTTATTATCCTCCGCACTATGTAGAGATTTCACAGGGAACAATTGTAAAAAAAAACGTTGCTGCAGCATTCTAACAAATAAAAAAAACAGCAAAAGGATACATTAATATAAATTTTAATAGCACAGATTGTTTAGTTTATATTTTTCAGGTGATTCGTTTAATATTATTGAATACTGCTGCAACATTGCTGTAGTACTGTATGGAACTTAGCAGGTGTTAACTACTCCATTCTTTTCTACATGACGTTTTTGATACTTCAAGGTCTCCAAGATGCAACTTTAACCTGTTTTATAACTTTACATTAATATGTACTAATAAAATTATAAAAGTATTTTTAATGATTTTAGAGTTGGAGGACCAGGCAATAGTTGGAGGACCAAATATGGACTTGTTCGTAATCTTTATGTATCTAATCTAGATGGTTTTAAACCCGGTGGTAGTGAAACTTTGAAAGTTTGACGGCACAAACTGTATATTTGGTAGTTTAGGATTTGTAATCCCGTGATATCTGCTTTATCTCTAGAAAAGGCTTCTTGCTCTCCATGCCTTGTACCCTATATAAACCACCTTCAAGACTCAATACAATCATCCATTGCAGTATATTCATCTTTCTACATGGTATCAGAGCGGTGCTGCTCCTGAGCCGCCGCCTCCACAGCTTTCGCCGCGCCACCCCTAGGAGATGATCTCGTCTCCATGATCTCTCCTAGGGGCTGCACAACCCGTAGTTTAAATCGTGTCACCGATCATCCAATCGGCTACCAACTAGAGTTTTTTCCGGTTATCTTCAGATTGGGTTTTCTCTACTTTTTTCTATCATAGATCGGTTTGCGTCGCCCTGTCGACCCATCGATGTTCCTTGGCTCCGAACTTCACCGATGACCTCGTGGCGTGAAACAACGTGCTCATCGACATGGCCCTCCCTCCGCAGCCTTTCGAGCACCCCATCTACCATCGTCATCATGATTGATCATCATTTCCGGCCCGTCGTCTGCAAGTATGAGCCGTCGCACCACCAGGAGCCCGCACTTGTGGTCATGCCATTGACATGCACGGGCTACCATTGCATTGCCTCTTTGGGCTGCATTGTCGCTGCCCGTGGTCACAATTGCCATCGTCGACACCATCATCTTTCGTCAATGCTAATCAGGTCCTTCTCCATCGGATCTAGAGCCAGCTCTCTCTGCCGCTTGTCTTTGTTGGCTCCAGCACCGTGGAGCTCCACACTAGGTCTAGATTTGGCCATATCCGAGCTCCACAGCCCCAAATCCAGGCTCCCTGATGAGTGGGCCCTCCTCCTAGCCGCAGTCGCTGCCGTCCTCAACTCCGCCACCTCTCTACTCTGCTCCCACAGTGCGTCGACCATGGCACATCGTGAGCGGCCCCTCCTCCCGATTTCTCATCTTCACGTCGACCACAACACATCGTGAGCGGCCCCTCCTCTCGGCCTCTCATTCTCACATTGACCATGACGTGTCCACCGTCCTTTCCTCCCACTGGTCTGCCTCTTTGCTCTTCTTATCTTTGGATCAACCACAGCGCATTGACCATGGTGGCTACGACTGACTCCTTTCTCTCATCTTCGATGGTTGTATGCACCTCGACCACAACCTCCTCTGCATCAACTCCACTATTCCAACCACAGTGACAACCTTGACGTGGCTCCCTCCTCCACGGCTACGACCATGGTCACCTTGCTCTCGGCTACCTCGGCAACAAAGGGCTATCATTAACTTGAGCAAACTCATCGGTTCCCTTTACATTCACCATATCCGCGACTCCACAGCAATCCCTAAAACTCCTGCTGCAATTGCAGGGGATGTCAATCCGACAGTTCCCCCACCTTTGGCTTCCTCTCTAATCTGATTGTCCGCGATGCTACCATTATGACTACGGGGATGTTAGAGTATATTCGCATATATCTATATTTGGTAGTTTAGGATTTGTAATCTCATGATACCTATCTTATCTCTAGGAGAGGCTTTTTGCCCTCCAACCTTGTACTTTATATAAACTGTGGGGACTCCGGGCGCGAGAGTGCCCATAGTCGCCGCATGTGTTCTATACTAGTCCCATGATCAGTAGCTAGTGCACACATTCACATTATTGTGATCATATTAGTACACATCGCACATAAATAGCTTATCTAAAAGGGATGGTATTATATATGCGAGACATAAAAGAGTACATACACATAAGGCTAATCGGCCAAATGACCAACAGAGTCTCGAACAAAAGTAGTGGAAGTCTAATAACAAAAATATCCAGTGATTGCCATCATAACTTGCAGGCAACCAACTAGAGTCAAACCCTAGAAGGATCCCTCGTCAAATTTCCCGGTGCTAGGGGTGAAATACGCATCGTCGGGCACGAAATCTTCATTCTCTGATCAACAACAATTTAAGTAAGGTTGAGTACATTGTGTACTCAACAAGATTTGTAGTGTATCGTAAATTTTATATATATACAAGGCTGTCAAAGGATGGGGCTCTATACTAAGTTATTTTCAGCACGAGACATGTTTCATTTTGCAATAACATTAAGTAATAATTTGCAAGCGGAGTTGTAAAGAGCATTTGACATATAATGAAATAACATCTGTATAATTTCGATAATAGTAGATCAAAACCATTTGCTGCCCTCCTTGGCTATGAGCATCGCATCATTCCCAACTTTGAGCATGGCACATAGTTGCGTACATGCCATCCCACATGTTTAGTAAAACAGTTTTAAAAAGGAAAACTAAACCCTTTGTGGCTATATCCAAGTTTGCTCATAACCACGAGCACGACTATTTAAATAGTTTTTAACACTCTGCAGAGGTTATACAACTTTACTTACATGAGATAATCAATTTTTATTGTTGGTAACTGCACGAATCCTTTGGCGTGTAATGAAAGTTGATTATCTTATAGTCTTTAGATAATCTAGTCCTAACCTTGCACTAACTCGAATGAACATTGAATTTCTCTTAGGTACACCCCTAAGAGAGCATTCGAATCCTCACTTAGGTACACCTCTAAGTGAAGACCCACTTAGATTCGTCCTCCAAGTGGGCATTCATCGTTGCTTTAAAGCTTTGGCTCGTAACCTTGGTGAAAGGAGCCCCTACGAGCAAATCTAACCGAAGTGCCCTTACTACATCTATGCCTACCACAATACAAGGCTAGACCTAGACAACTTAATCAGCTAAATGTCAGAGCCCATATAGCACATGTGGTTGTACGGTATGACTTAGATGTGCAGCAATAGCGTTTGGTCTTTAATTGAGCCTGACGAGAATCCCTCTCAATACAATCATATAGCCCTCGAGACTCAATACAATCATCCATTGCAGTATATTTATCTTTTTACAATACTATACTTGCTTTGCGTTTAGCAAGATCTAGTTTTTTCAAGAGAGTTTTTACAAACATTAGGAGATATCAGTACCCCACACCAGCTTACCTTTAAACTCTTGGTACCTATTGGTGCTAACTCAATGGATAACTTGGTACCTCCCAAGAATGATAAGGACTCTTTTTTAAAATACTTAACAAAAACATTGGGTAGATAATCAACGACTTAATGGTAATTAACGAATAATTAATCGATTTTGAAATGTGTACACGTTAGCCATCACACGACATGGAGACGAATTTCTGATTCGTGACGGAATCATGTTGGTGTCAATTATTGCCTTTGACAGGAATTAGACAATTGTTGATGAGCCAATCTCACCTCACCATCCCCTTGCCTAGCCATGTATATATCATCAATATTTTCGCATAGCTGCAGGTTGCGCTGGTCTCGACCGGAGCCTCACACGATCACATCACTTGATGCAAATCTCGCTCGTTTTCAGTCGAGAGTCATCAATCCCTTTCGCCCCCTTAATTTCCCGGCTGGATAAATCCGAGACGTGACTTGGAGAAATTCGATTCAGGTTTTGCTACCAGCGACGTCAGGCAATGGCCCTAGTTGGATGGCTTGCCTGCGGCGATGCTTCTTTTCTATAACTATATAGCGGCAGTGCTTGTTATGACTTGGCTCGCCTTGTGACTTGTCACATGACAGGAAACAGAGTCCCGAAATGCACTTGGTGCAAAAGAGGAGAATGATCGTCTCCTATTAACATGAACAAATGCACAGAAATGAAGTTGTTAGCTGGGTGATCACTGATCCATGTTCAACTACGAACGGACCAAAATAGCTACCCTTGCACTTGAATAATGAATAGATCCATGTTGAACACTTGAACTGAACGAGAGGTAGTGATAATTGAAGGCCGTGCAACGCTAGTCCTCGGACGAAACCGGCCGGCCAACAGCATGTCTGTATTGCACGGAGCATGGGCGGAAAAACTGTGCACGGCCAGGAGTCTGAGCGCTCAGCGGCAGCGGCTCACGTCTGCCGTCTGCAACTCTGCCAATCGCACATGGGGCCAAAGCGATCGAGTCATATCAACCGGCTGATAGGTACACCTGGATCCTGCTGGGCCCTTGCGTACGCACGACATGACGCAGTTGACGATCGATCAGGAGTGGGGGTTTTTTTTGTGGTGGTTTATAGTTTAAAAGTTTTTAATCCTCATGGTTCATGAGTGACAATATTAGGAAGAAAATAATTGTATGTAATTTTGGTTAGTATAGCTAAATTTAGGCCTTGCTCAATATGATTTTTTTAGTGGCTTATGGCTGAAAAGTATTGTAGTTGGCTGAAACTACACTGTAGCTAATAGTGGTTTATTTGGCATAATGAAATTTAAAAAAATTAAAAATAGAAAAAATAGGTTAGCCATCACTGACATTACAAACGAATACTGAAAAAAGAACCGACAAAAAAGCTCAAAAATGCCAAAAAACCAGAAAAAAGACGAAATTGTTGAATAGTGAAAAATAAGTCAGAAGCCAGAAGCCTATGCTGTTTTGAGCGGGGCTAGTTACATCGATTTATAGACCTTATCTTAAAAAGACGCACTGCGACCAGGGAAAATTTTATTGGCCGGTTACCGGCCGAAAACCAATTTTACCAGTGACCCCGATAGAATTCCAAACTGGCTCTGAAAAATTCATTTTGCATGAATTTTGTCAAATTTAGAAGAAATTGTGGCCGAAATTTGTTTCAAAAATTTCGGTTGGTTATCGGCTAATTTTTAAAAAAACAAATTTTGATTTGAAAATTTCAGTCCAAAATTCTCCGAAATTTTCCAATTTTCGCCATGTCGACTCTCCGGTTAAAATTTAAAACCGATTTTTTAAACCCTGCCTGCTACTGTAGAGCTTTTGATTGTTTCCTCCCGCGATGGCTAGATCGACCGCATGCGGCCGGCCGGGGTGGTCCAGTTGCAAAGGCTACCTAAGAAAAACGCCGAAGGCACGCCCAGAAGCCAGCATCCATCAGTGGTACGAGAGAAAGAGACGGCACGGCACGGGTGGCGCCTAAGTCAGTTCATAACGATCAAGGAAGACGGCAGTTACGTACGTGATCACACGATTCGCTTTAGCTTTTAGTGTTGCTTCTGTTAGCGGTGGAGTGAACGCCTCAACCTTTTAGAGTGCAGTACCGACCGACTTGGTGGTATCAGCCGTTGATCTGTTTGCATTTGTCTTTAATCCGCTGGTAGACCAGCCTTTCACATGTAAAGGGACGAGTCGAGACTGTATCGTGTGGATGAAACCGCTGCATGCATGCGCTTTATGTTACCGGCCGGTGAAGAATTCCTAGGCCAGAAAAGATTAGTAGAAGAGCTAGCTACGAGTTAGATAAGAGGGGAAAACATTGTGTAGTGGCCAGATCAATCAATGGAAATGCCGGACCCTTTCCTAGCTCGTGCGCGCGTGAGGAGTGAGGGAGAAAGAGACGTGCATGAGTACAACTGTACAAGCGAAGGAAAGCTGGTATGAACTCTGATCACTTATGAGGCATAAAGGGAAAGAAGCGAGGAAATTAAACGAGACGAGCAGAAAATAGCATGGAGCTAGCGCGCACTACTCACCCGCGCAACACAGGCCACAATGCGCGAGGAGAGAGAGAGAGAGAGAGGAGGGAAGCTAGGAAAGCAATGGCCGCGACGTGAAGGCATGGACTGGCCGGCCCGACCAAAACAGGAGCAAAACGCACCGTAATTGTGGTGTTTCTGCCCGTCGATCCAAGGGCACGGGCAACGCTGTTGCACGGCTTTTGGACGGCCGCGTGCGGTCGGTCAGCAAATTAGCCGCGGCACACGACCGCCCGTGCCGTTCATGGCAAAGCGTTGGTGGTACTACATTTGTGGCGCGCGACTCACGTCGACTCGTTTAGTCGGGAGTGCACCGGCTTTGCGGGAAAACGTGAACCGCGACGACATCGTTTTGGATGGCGCGGCAGTCACGGCGGACGCGCCGGCGCGGTGGGTTGGTGTAGTCTGGGAGGCCGGGACGACTTACGTTCGTACCGCGTACGTATTCGCGTTGATCTGTGGCGAAAGACATGAAAAAGCTGACTATGCTCTGCGTTTTTTTTTTTTTGTGTTCTTTTTTGTTTGAAATGGTTGCGCTTGAAAACCGCGTTGACAAGGATCTCAAAATGTGGAAGGAGCACTTCACGAAAAGCATATCTGATTGGTAGCGGATCCAGAACTTTTAAGATGAATATTCAGATTTAATAAAATATTATTAGGAAAGATCTTTGATGAAAAAAAATCAAAGTAATGATTATCCTAACTTGGTATTGTACCCAACTTAGTAGTTTACCCTGGGCCTCCATCCTTCTTCTTGTAGTTTCAGGATCATCTAGATCCGTATATGATGGTGCATTCCTGGGTGGAGTACGATCAGCTCTAGGACGTCGGGGATGATCATCAATGTTGAGATCTCTATTGTCGTTGAAGGTGTCCTGGCCATTCTCACCAATCCTTAAAGGCGTCGAGTGCAGACAACGTCCTAAGAGCCACCGTGCGGATAGTTATTGAGATCATCACGAATGACGAAGACCCCTTAGGGACTGCTTGTGTCGAGTTTTCAAAATTGAAGGAGTAGTCAAAAGACAATGCCTTACCACTCAGAGTAACCATGCTAGGAAGGGGAATACTGGGTTATAATGGTCCCCGACTGCTCCATTGGCGGGTGGATGTGGATCCTCCGCATGTAGGGTTGAATGTGAAGCACTATCAACCCCGCATGCAATATCGGTGTTGCGGTTACCAGGTGACGATGAAGACCCAAAGAGGTGCTCAAAGGCGGTGGTCTTGGAGCGGGTGGAGCCTTTGGGGGCGAATGTTGGTTCTGGCCGTTTTGGCCCTTGTCCTCTAGGGGTTTTGTTTCCCCATCTAGACACAGTAATGCTGGCGGTGGCGTAACCGCCTCCGCCTAGCCAGAGAAATGACTTCTAGGGTCTGGCGACACATATCAGGAATAGGTATTCCCGTTCAATGAGAAGATGTTATACTCCAGTTCGTAGAAGCAAGCATCCATGTCGATCCCTACATAATCCATTAGGTTGAACCAGTTCTCCTTGTTCCACTCATTTGCCATGAATGCGTGAGGGTCGATGGGAACTAGAACTTAAGCATAGTGTCTTCACGGTCAACATGAGCTATCAGTGAATTACTACCGATCTTACAAAATAAATATGAGGAACATGACACTTGAGATAACATAGGAAGAGACAATGTATTTTAGACATGTTCAGGCCTTCTCCAAAGAAAATAATAACCCTATTTCTTGTGTTCTTGTATTGCTAGAGATTACAATGGGGCACACAAGTAGGGTGGAAACTAGCCGAGCCAGGCTCGGTTGAGCATGCCCGGAGCTACGGCTCAGCTCATTTAAGAAATGAGCTAGAAGCCTCGGCTTGGCTCATTTCCTAGCTCAAGCCAGCTCGAATGGCTTGTGAGCCGCACAATGTAACACTATGCAAGTTTCTCATAAATTTCATCATACTATCAAAAGAAGCATTACAGCATCCTCTGAAGTCGAATTTCCAAACTAACTATACAGCCAAGGAGATAGAGAAAACATACAGAAATTAACATAAAGAATAAATGACTTGATATTTGGTAACTAAATTGACCTTCCTAGCCAACACTAGATAATCGCTACCGATAAATTTACCGTTACACCAATTTGACCAAACATATTGATCTAGCATGGCTCAAGCTATCACCCGAAGAAAGAACAATATACTGTAACTATCATTCAAAGAAAGAACAAAAAGCAGAGCTCAAGCTGTGGTAAATGATTAGAAGCCAAAGCATCTAAGCAAGCATCTAAGCAGTCATCCAAACCAAATGTGATCAAACATGTAGCAATTAACAGCACAGCTAAATTGATCTCCAAACCCTTTGTTCCATCCTTTAAAACTAACATTCGAACTATACATACATGTAGCAATTAACAACAACTCATCACCCACTTTAGAATTAGGCCCCCAATAGTTGTATACATACATGAACAAGAACAATAACCATGGTATGTCAAGCCGTGGCGGCGGTGCCTTCCTCTTTCTTCTTGGTCACCGCCTCCTTCTCCTCGTCCTCTAGCTTCGACACCAACCCCTCAAGCACGACCGACTTGGGGTTCACCATGGGCTCCCTTCCCTTGAGCTCATCAAGATCAAAGGTGATGCACGGTGGACGGGGCGAGCAAGGCGGTGGGCGGGGATGGGGATTGGGGAATGCAGATCAGGATCGAGGTGGGGATGGGGATTGGGTGATGTGGTGGGTGGGGCGGTTGGCGAGGCGGAGTGGCGCGGTGGATGAGGATTGGGGAATGGCGGGTGGAGCGGCGCGGTGGATGGGGATGGGGATCAGGACGGGATGGGGATGGGATGGGATGTGATGGTCGGATGGGCATGAAGTTAGGGTTTACTGATTGGGCTGGCTGGCCTGGGCTGCACTGGGACTGTGGAGACACAAGCCCAATTAGGCCCGCGAGTCGGCTCGCGAGCAGCTCGAGCTCGACTCATTTTTTTTGCAAGCTGGGAAAGAGTCTCGACTTGGCTCGAAAATTCACGAGCCCAAGCCAAGCTGGCTCGCGAGCCACGAGATATTTTCCAACCCTACACACAAGGCTATAGCAAAAATATGTAGTTATCTTCCTCTCTATAACCGTCTTTCTCCTCTATCTCCTGGCGCTACTCCTTGTAAAGCGTCAAATGGGGTGGTAGTTGCAGCCTGCAGAGAGGCACATCGTCAGTTCATGAATCCTGCATGTGATCGCTGGTTATTGTCAGCGAAACTTCTGCCTAACATGATTATTAAGCGGTTATTGTCAGACACAGATGTTGGATACTTGCGGTTATATCATAGGGATAAGGGCGCATATTCTCTTTTAACTACCATACATAGTTAATTGTAGTGATTTTAGTATTCAATTGGAGGTTGGAGTCCATATATCTGATTGCAGACCCCTTCGATCAGAGGGTGGTCGATACTCAGGTTGCCTTAAGTATATTATTCCCGACCAAAGTACTCAAAGATGGATGTTGGATACTTACGGTTATATCATAGAGATAAACGCACATGTTCCCTTTTGACTACCGTATATAGTTAATTACAATAGATTTAGTATCCAATCAGATGATAGAGTTCACATATCTAATTACAGACCCTTCGACTAGAGGTGCTCGATAGTAAGGGCCTGTTTGGTTGGTGCCTAACTTTGCCATGCCTAAACTTAGGCAATGTGTGGCTGCCACAGAAAGTGTGGCTAACAAAATCGAAGCCACACTTGTGGCAAAGTTTGGCAAGAAACTGAGTCTATGACGTGTGGGACCGGGTGCTAAGAAAGTGTGGCATGCCACGATTCGTCGATGAACCAAACACAGCTTACCTAAAAAGCGTAGCGCGCTAACTTGTGGCTAGGCAATTTCTGATCATGAACCAAACATGCCCTTAAGTATATTTTTTCCGACCACGGTACTCGAAGGGATTATTCTAGCAATTCTCTGTTTGACAATTGCCGTGGATGTTAAGTCTATTTACTGAGGATTATTTAGTCCTGGTCGCTGCTACAAACTGCAGGAGCACGGAGAGTCTATTGGACCGTGGATCATTTAGTTCGGAAAGGCGACGGGGATGCGACTACGACGGGCAATTAATCAGGCCCGTCCACAGTGCTTATGTGGTGCTCCTGCCGCTGGCTCTGGGTCAAGCATTTAGGCCAAACATTGAATGCCGAATAATTCGGATGCCGACGTGCCCCGACAGCGGTCGTGGGGGCGGCCCCGGCCGGTGACGCCACCGTGACGCCATGATCGCGTCAATAACTTGATCGCCTGGTGCCAAAAGAAATTAGAAAAAAATGCAAAACACAAGCTAGCAAGCAATCACAGGAGAACAGCATCAGCACAGCGTCGGGCGTGTTCACGTGTGCGTGTTTCAGTCAGTTCGATCCTAACTGTCACTAATCTGGCAGCTGGCCGACGCGCGCGTTGCCCCAGCTCTGATCACATCGACAAACTGAACAGTCCAAAAGATCGCCCTAAACAAGGCCTCGATTGCAACTACTCTGGAACCATATATGTATTCCTGTTGCAACCGTGAACAAACATATAATCAATCAATCAATATATTCATACATACATGTTAGGCTATTTTGGTAACTTTCCCTATATTTGGTTTAAAAACATAAAGGAAAAGAAATTGCCCATGGATCCACCTGTAAAGACGGAGAGAGAGAGGAGATAAGGCTCATCGAGCCAGTTTAGATCTGGAATGGGTCTTCCGTTATCTCCACTTCTCCCTAGTCTCTTGGGCAACAGGCTCGGGACCACCGTTCTTTGACCCTACCGAATCCTCACCGATGACTCTTGGCTTCTTACTCCTATATATCTAGATGGGAGAGCTTTCGGAAGTGTGCAATCAAGAGGCATACTTAGATCAGGGAGCAAGTGTGGTGATTTCTCTGATCTCCTGTGCGGTTTGCTTCGGCGAACTCACTTGGGTCTCGGCGATTCCCACGCCGACAAAGCTCTGCTGATTCTCTGAGGTGTGGTCTGCTTTGATTGCTTCTGCCGTGGTCGACCTATTGTGGTCATTCTGCCGTGGTCGATCAGCCGTGACCAATCTGATGCGGTCGATCTGTTGTGGTCGATTTGACGCAGTCACAAGCAGTCGTGGTCGGAAACTCTCAGTTGTTTCGTCCAATTGGGGATTGTGTTGACTTTGTGCAACAACATCTGCATCTCAGCTTCATAATTTGGTGAGTACTGATTTGTGAAGTTGGGCATTGTATCTCCATTAATCTCTACGGTGATATCCGAGTATATGGCGGTGATTGATTTCTGGAGATGAGCCTTGCCCTGTCAGCCTTCTCAGTGGCTTGGACTGCCACTGCCTAGTAAGCTTTTACATTCTATAATTTCTATTGTGCATTAGTTAGCCGCTAGTACTTCTGTTATTATCTCTGAAATTGGTGATTTGTGCTGGCACTGAGAGGACTATTGCATGCTAGATTGTGGGCTCTTGATATTGCTCAATGAGGAAGCTAGCAATGTATGAGATGACAGTGACTATCTAGGAATATTATGCTAGTTTGATCTACTAATTATAATTTGGTCTAGTGTTTATTCACTGCTGTTCTATTCTTGTCATAGTCTGAATTCTATTGTATCAACAATATCATATATCTGTCTCTGTTCAGAATATTACCGACAACAGATTAAAACTGTAGTTGCTCATTTCTATTATATATGTTGATTAGAACATGAATAGAATCTATCACTAATCTGAGGTAATGTTTAGATTGACAAACTAGCAAAATATAGAGAGATTGTCAGTTTGATTGTTGATCTATGGACTAGAGTTGAGAAGACCAAATTTTTAGAACTTGAGTAACTCCTCAGCTGAGAGCAAATCGATACAAAATAATTTATGTAGCATGTAGATTCCAATTGCTCACTATCTTGATCAATTAAGCATATTGTCCTGTTTATTTGACTTGAGTATTCTATCTGTGCTGAGAGATAATATATTAATATTCATATCATTTACTCGTTCTTAGATATATGCTTTATTGTTTATATCTAAATCCAGAATTAATCTGAAAATAATGCTAAAACCATTTAATCTGAAAAAATATGTATCCTATTTGAATTCAAAAGTAGTTCAAACTAGTTTGAACTGACAAACACACACATACCCAAACTCAAAAATTATCAATCATACACGTATATGTGGGTGCCTAGTGCAACTGTGAACACACACTACACACACATATATATATATATATATATATATATATATATATATATATATATATATATATATATATATATATATATAGGACAGTGTTTCATGCACCTTGGTGCCTAGACACCCATATCAATACCCGTTGATTTG
This sequence comes from Dendrocalamus sinicus, assembly GCA_036346575.1. Taxonomy (NCBI): domain Eukaryota; kingdom Viridiplantae; phylum Streptophyta; class Magnoliopsida; order Poales; family Poaceae; genus Dendrocalamus; species Dendrocalamus sinicus. The sequence goes on from CM070642.1 coordinate 52,851,006, forward strand.
CTTTGAGATTATAACGTTTGATGTGGGTATCTTCATATACCCATAAAAAGTATATTTGAGATGTCAAACTCAGAAAAAATTAAATTCAACTTCAGTTTAATTAGTTTGAACTATTTTTATGGTATATACTCATTGTAGTCGCATTGAACTCAAAAGTAGTTCAAACTAGTTTGAACTAAATTCAAAGCTTACTTACCATAAATATATCAAGGTTATAAAACATTTCCATACCCAAACTCAAAAAAATTATCAATCATACACGTGTATCGGACGGTTCTTGATGTGGGTGCCTAGGCACCTAGGTGCCTTATGTAATTTTCCTAGGACGAGTGTTTCATGCACCCTGGTGCCTAGGCACCCATATCAATACCCGTTGATTTGTTTTGAGATTCGCAGCGTTTGATATGGGTATCTTCATATACCCATAAAAAAGTATATTTGAGATGTCAAACTCCGAAAAAAATTAAATTCAATTTCAGTTTAATTAGTTTGAACTATTTTTTATGGTATATACTCACTGTAGTCATATTGAATTTAAAAGTAGTTCAAACTAGTTTGAACTGAGTTCAAAGCTTATTTACCATAAATATATCAAGGGTATAAAATATTTCCATACCTAAACTAAAAAAAATATCAATTATACATATATATATATCGGACAATTTTTATCGTGGATGCCTAGACACCAGGTGCCTTATGTAATTGCCGAACAGGTGACTATTGCCGAACAGGTGATCTCGCTTACAGTATCTATACATGCGTCACGCTGATGCAGGTGTGATGCCGTATCGGTACATCCGTGTTCTTTTTTTCTACCGAAAAGACTGATCGAAGTGGCCTCTTTGCAGATCCAAGTGCTGTCTCCACAAAATTATCTGCGGGGGTGCTTTTTTGACTGTCCTGCTCTCCCGGCAGTAGCCAGACAGTAACTAGGATTCTCTGTTGCACCTTTGCGAGAGAGCGGCAGTAGGCCCCATCATGATTAGTAGACCAAAGTGGATTGACGGAGCAGAGTGCTACTGCTAATGATAAGATACTCCCTTAGAAGACGAAAAGGCCAAATCTTTTAATTCATGCTCTTGGGTACAATACGTACACAATCTACGTCATTAGGTCGCGCACACCCGTAGTTTGGCGACACCACTTGTAACGCATGCAGAGCATCTTGCTAGTTGCTAACGTACGTGACTTCACTGAGACGATGCACATTTTGTACGTGCAGCTTTGTGTATATCTCTAAGCCTAAGTAAGCTAGTACAAGCAAGTATTCCAGCTGCATGCGGCTATATATACGTCCAATGTTGAAAGTTAGCGTAGTGATGATCTTATTGCAAATGGTAGAAGATCATAAACATCGATCCCTGCTAGCTAGCCGTATGAACGGATGCACCCCGTGGATCAAGTTTTATCTATTTTCTCTGTTTCAAGTCTGCACTGCCTGGACGCCGTTCCTTTTTTTTCCTTTTCAGTGATTCTTATTTTTAATTTTTCTTAATAATCATTATATAATACTAATAAATTGTAATAAAAATCATAAGGCGCAGAACAAAAAAACATGTCCATACGCTCACCTAGCAGGTACCCTATAATGCCATTAGCAATGTGTGCATATAACAATGTTGCTTTGTATTCCCCTTAACAAATAGGTTTCTTGGGTTAAAAAGACAGATGAAAGTGAGGTATACATAACTGATAAAAAGAACTGTGGAACACAAAAGGCTAAGTACGTACTTACATTGATAGTGACGAGATGGTCCAGATATTTTGAAGAAAAGGGATTCACTCATGGCAACAAAAGAGAATGCACTACATTAGCTTTATCCGTTCCACTATATCTCCAAAAAAGATCAGTTCTCTACTTTTCTCCTCGCAAAAAAAAAAAAGATGAAGAAGAAGATCAGTTTTCATTCAAGAATGAAACACATGGCTCGAGCAGGCCTGTGGTCAGGGTTATCCTCTTCCCCACTTTCTGAAGAGATCGTTTAGCACCCTCGTCTGGACAGTTAATTACATTGTTTTATTAGCATCTCCAGATAAGGTGACAAAAGATTTTTCTTTCCTTTGAAGAACACGAGCGTGAAGGTCGCGTTAGACTTTTCCTTTTGGTGTTCTTCGTTTGAGAGAGGAGCGTTGGACCAATTGCGAAGTAGACGTTTGTCACGTCAGGGGAAAAAATCTGGCCCATAACTGTTTGGACAGGCCTGAGGCCGGATCGAGCCCAACTAATAAGTTAGAAGGGCCCAATATAGAGACTGGATCCTTCGTCGACCACATCTTTTCCTCTCTTTTTTTTTTCAGCTTTGAATGTAAACCGAGGACATGTTGGGATTTACACGGTGCAAAAGGATGACTCAAAACGGTGGCAATAGGATAATTAAGCATGGCTGAGCGTATGTAGCATGTAGTTACATATTACTGGAGTGAAAACGGAGTTGGAGAAGGGACGGTAAAAGTTGGAGCTTTACTGTAGTTAGTGAGTGAATCATGCGCCGTATTATATATCGTTTTTTGGCGGACTCTTAAGTAGCGCGCAATTGGTTATTAATCATCATCCTGCGTCACGTTTGGCTCGGAATTATTTCATGCCTAAATAGGTGTTTAGTCTAAATGTATAGTTCACAGCACTAGTATTTGTGATTTGAGAAGTAACAAGCAGATGTTGAGATGGCCGAGTTGGTCTAAGGCGCCAGATTAAGGTTCTGGTCCGAAAGGGCGTGGGTTCAAATCCCACTCTCAACATATAATAATTATTTCTTTGATTTTTTTAATTTTTTTCATAACAATTCTAATTTTCACGGAAAAGTTTACCGGACCGGTCTAAGAGCAACTCCAGCAGTAGCCCTCAAAACAGGGTCCCTACTTTTTATTTGAGGGCTCTCCCTACTTTTGAGGGCTCTATTTTTTTGGGGCTACACTCCAGCAGGAGCCCTCAAAACAGGACCCTCAAATTCATTCTTAGAGGGGATGACACATAGGACCCACCCTCATCCTCATCCTACTTTTTAGGCCCGAGGGGCAAAAAACTCACTCCAGCAGGGCCCCTACTTGAGCCCTCAAAAGTAGGGGCTCCCTGCAGATCCCCCAGGAATGAGGGCTCGAGGGGGAGATTTGAGGGCCCCCTACTTTTGAGGGCTCAAGTAGGGGCCTTGCTGGAGTGAGTTTTTTGCCCCTCGGCCCTCAAAAGTAGGATGAGGGCTCAAGTAGGGGCTCTGCTGGAGTTGCTCTAATGCGAGGGAACTGCAGTTCTGGCGCTAGACATTCGCGTCGTTCCTATTTCCAGCTCAGTTCACTGCTGCCGCGCGGCGTTGGTACTGCATGCCTGCCTGTGCCAGAGCGGATCACTAGAAACGATGTTTTTTTTAGGAAACCTGGGCCTGGACCCATAGATCTGGCGTATGGTAGGTATCTCACTGGAGATTATAAATAGGAAGCCGAAATTAATAAAGAAAGATCAGGAGTTCTCTCTACCTCTTTCTGTGTGTTCAATCTATTATTCTGTCTTCTATGATTGATTCGATTTGTTCTAAGCAGAGGAATCGATTGGACTGATCGCCAGCAACGGTTCCTCAACATTTTTAAATGCCGGCATTTCAGCAAACCATTGCTAAAACGTTGGTAACATCAGCATTTTGCTCTTGGCCCCGGTTAGGTCCTATCCGTATTGTCTTTTAAAAACTAATTTTCTATATAAAACAGTTTTCTATAGTATCTAATTTTTAAATAGATTGTCTTTCAAGATAGAGTTTACTAATCGATTATAGTATATATTATAGTGACTTTATTTATATTGGTCAAAATTATATGTAAGTGTTTTTTTCTATAATTTTTTTTATAAAGTATTATTATTTATAAGCTAAAATTAAAAGCTCGTGTAAACGGACGCTTAGTTGAGTGGGGGATATGACGTCGTGCGTGTGCCTTGGGAGTAAAATATTACTACTCCAGATCCTGATGAGGGCTTGTTCTTTATGGTTTTTAAAAGCGGCTTTTAGGTTTTGCTATAGTACCGAACTTTTAAATGAAGTATTTTCTCAAGACGGGATCTACAAGTTAATTGTAGTACATGTTAAAAGCATAATATCTGTATTAACTAAAATTGCAAGCGAATATCTCTTTTCATAATCTCTGTCATAAACAGTCAAAATTTAAAATTTTTAACTAAAAATTATAAGTCGCAGTCAAATCAAACAGGCCCTTTCGTCAAATGGCAATGCAGCCATGCGTACAGTGTACTCACCAGACACGCCGCAGTGGTACGATCGAACGTCGCATATAGCTGCCACCACCACGTGCCGCTTCTCAAGATTTGTGCGGCTGTCGGCAGCTCCTAGTCAATGGAGCTGTTAGTACATTATTCGCCGCTACACAAAACGATTTAATTAGGTGATATCTGCGGAGCGTACTTGCACTGTTGCGCCGCCCACGGTCCGGTCAAAGCATGTGTACTGTGATACCAAACCCAACATGCCCAAGTGCAGCTCACGCACAACGACAGCAGAAATTTCCGCCCCAGATTCTGAACAAAAACCTACCTTGCTTCATGTCAGTTAACTTCAGCGTTTGCCCCCCCTGCAATCCTCTCTGACTGTGGTCTGTACTCTGTACCTATATGATGCGCATGCAAGCAGTGGCGGACCCAGGATAAAATTATAGGTAGAACGAAGTCTAACGGCCGACAGTAGTACCCAAAAGCAAAATAATCCATGATCAAACTATATTACAATCACACTAATAAAAGTATGTGATACAAAATAGAAATAACAACTACAATTCGCATGTTAACATATGTAGATAACGGATGGACAATAAAAAATACCTCACTAATGAAGATTAATCCACAATTGTAGATGAGCTATAAAAGAAACAACTTGTCAATTGTGAAAGATAGATAAATCAGTAGTGTCACAATGCGATAATAGAATATAAAAGATGCAATACAAAAGAAGACAAAAAATATACCAGTAAATAACTAATTACGTCTAGGAGAACGATGCATTTTCATTCTTCGAGTTTTCATGTCTTGAAATCGTTTCTTGATTTTTTTCACGATCAAGTCCTTTGAATATCTCTCGCTCGATATAGCACACCATCAAGTCATTAAGCCAATCATCGGATATCTTATTACGCAAATCGGTCTTGATAATCGTTTCTATTCATTTTGAATTTGAACAAGTCTCAGATCACTGTTTCTGGAGAGGTAAAAATATAAGTACCCTCATTTTGACAAACTAGTTTACATATTCTACAATCTACATAAAATTTTTACAAGCTATCAAAACTAATACTCAAATACACAAATTTGAAATCTAGAATAAATAGAATTTATTGTACCTTTATAAAATAGAAACTATAAAAATGCAGATGCTCAAATAGTCAAATCACCTCCTCAGGCAAATGGGCAATCGGGCGGTCGGGCCAGACAGCCACTCAGCACTCAGGCCTCTCCGCCTCAAGCCCTCAACCGATGAGCCGAAGCCGACTGCTTCGTCAAATCTCCCGGCCCGCCGACTGCTTCCTCAAATCCGCCGAGGTGCCGACGCCCGCTGCTCCTCAAATCTCCCGGCCTCAGCCGACACCCGACTGCTACGCCTCGCCTCACGCCTCCGGCCCAGGCTCCCCGCCTCCCGCCTCCCACGCCTCGAGTCCGTGCCCGGCCACCACTCCGGGCTCCGGCCTCCCTAGCCGCTGGCAGGCGCCGCGCCGCGCCGTCCGAGCGTTCGACGACTCCTCGCCTCCTCCGCCTGGGCGCTGCCGCGCCGCTCCGCCGCTCCGTCCTCCTACAACTCCGCCTAGGCGCCGCCGTCGCGCCGTCCTCCGCCTCTGCCGCTCGCCCGCTCGGGATCTAGGGTTAGCGCCTCTTGGACTTGGTGTTGGCCCGTGTGTTCTTTGCTAGACGCTAGACAGTATATCAGTACATCTCTTCTCTTGCTTTGTTGGGCTTGGGCCGTGTGTGGTATTTGGGTGTTGCTTGGAGCCTTGGACTAATGGACATGGACTTGGGCCTATGCTTCCGGCAAGATGTGAGTGTATGACCGGAGGGGGGCTGTGCATCCGCCGCCGGGGGGGGGGGTTCCGGTCGGCGAGGAGCTCGGGTGGCCGCCCGGCCTCGCCCGAAGGGCAGGTCCGCCGCTGCATGCAAGATGACGTGACATGTCCGTCCATAGTCATACGGGACTGGTCGTGGTACTGGCAGTAGAGATGTACAAGTAGGAAGTTGGCTGGCATTCCGTGCTGGGTTTTCGAGGTTAGTGAAGACTTTTAAGCATCGCTATTGGCGTTGAGTGCAGACAAGCAGGGATGCCCGCCATCTCAAGCAAACACGACGGTGGACCAAATCCTATCACATCCCAGCATCCCAAACAAGCCACACACGCCAAGCTGCCCCAACCCTACCCAACCCAGCCTTGCTCCATCGGAAATAATCAAACGGACAACAAGCTCTCTCTCTCTCTCTCTCTGGGGGAAAGAGCAAAGTCTCTCGCACACATGGATCCTGGAACTAGAAGCCGTGTTGGCGTGTGCTATTTCAATGTTCAACAATTCAAGAGTGAGGAGTGTCTCTGGCTACTTTACCTACTTGGAACTCAACAAGCAGTACGAGCAAACTCTGCACGCCAAGGAAAGGCCCCCGCCTCGATCGTCCTACTGTTTTTGGTAATGCAATTATCTAACAGCTGGCCTTAAGTGGTGATCGGTTGGACTGTGGCTTATGACTTATTTTATTGTAGTTGACTGAAATTGCACTGTAGCTGAAGGTGGCTTATTTGTTATAATTAAATTTTAAAAATAGAAAAAATGGGTTAGCCCATCACGTGTAATGCAAAAAAATACAGGAAAAAAAGAACCGGTAAAAAAACTCAAAAAATCCAAAAAAAATCAGAAAAAGACGAAATTTAGGAATAGTGAAAAATAAGCCAGAAGCCGAAGCCGAAACGATCGGGGCCTAGTCATTGACATTTGACAACCAGCAGTCCATCATGAAAACCAACTCAGTACAGTTTGTATATGCAAAGATCCAAAACTCCTCTACTGGGACAACACATGTATATTAGGCAAGTAAAACAATGCGAATAAATCAATAAGTTAATAAGGAGCGACTAGCGTCCACACATATGATAGGAGCATTTTTATCGTACACCCTTTCCAACCATCATATCTCATTTAGATGGATTTCAAGTGTCTGATTTGGCACAAATAAAAAATATGAAAACTTCATTACAGGTGGCGATCTCTGGGCGCCGCTACCTCGCCGGAGCTCTAGCTTGCTAGAGAAGGAGGCGGTGGTGGACGACCTCGCTTGAGCACAAGCTACGGCAATCTTGGACTAGCGGCTAGCGTTGGAGCTCAGGACATCATGGTCGTAACCTACTTTCAAGGCTTTGGAGGTATAGGGAGGGAGAGAAGTTCATCTTGGGTGGCGATCTCCAGCCGCCACTGGCTCGCCGAAGATCTAAATTAGTGGAGGAGGAAGAGGAGAGCGGAGGAGGAGGATCCGGATAGTAGTATTTCTGATTTGACGCAACAAAATTCATGAACCGCAACAATTAGTTCTCATGGTCGCAACAAAATTTTCATTCGATACAATAAACACAAAAAACAAACTAAAAATTATACAATAAATGAGAACTACTATGGCAACTAATACAAAAATTTGTTGCAACAAAACTGAAACATTGTTGTAATAAAAATTAAAACCACTAAATCAACCCCAATATTTTGGAGATAATGCTGCAACATTCGAAAATAACCACTACAACAACTTGACTTCCCGGTGCCATGGAATAGAACGTGCATCAAATTATTTCACTATCCCAACAAAAATTGGGTTCTACATCAAAAAATAGAAACCAATTTCATTCTCTTGACAAACTTCACTTTAAATTGTAGATCTCGTTCCCATACAAAATGAACTTTAAAATATAGTATAAAAGTTTGAAACAAACAATTGGATATGCAACAAAATTTACAGTATGGTACAACATCAAACCAATAAACATGCAACAAAATTTTCAATAGTTGCAACAACCCATTTATAAGAAAAATGATGCACCAATCTAGCATACCCCACTGCAACAAAAAATAAATCATATGCAACAGATCCACAATACAAATGCAACAAAAATTATCTTGCTACAACATTTGAGTAGATACATTGCAACAAAATAAAACACCGCGTGTAATAATTTGAGAAAGTTGTTACAACAAATCAAGAAAATGCTTGCAATAAGCATACCGGAGGAGGAGGGGATTGGGTATTCGGGCATTACCGATGAGTCATGCTCAGAGGAGTGCGGTGGCGGCAGCGTCTTCCACCCCCACACGACTACTCGATATCATCACTTCCGCTCGCGATCTGCCAAATCAGTTCCTCTAGAAGGTGATTTGGGGGCGATGGCCCTCCGCCTCGGCTCCTCCGGTCACCAACATGGTGATTTGGGAGCGATTGTGTGGTGGAGGCGTTGTTTGCAACACGATGGAAGGGGATCCCTGGCATATGGCGCCGACAAGTAGCGATTGCAGCGGCCGCTGACATATCAGGCTCAGACTTTGGCTCACAGGGGCTGAAGGGAGAGATTTTGATTAGACAATAAGGAGCTCAGGTGGGAGGAAGAAGGGGACAGAGGAGAAGTGAAATGGATGAAGTCCATTGCGGCAGAGATCAAGCTAATTGGTTGTGGTGTTGTGCCTCTAGCAAGTGATAGTGGATTGGCTAGAGAAATGAGCTGCCTGAGCAAACGCTCACATTAGACGCCCAGCCTGTGTTAATTCCCAATTCCTAAACAAAAAATCTGATCCAAACACATGTACCTATATATATGGGTTCGGTTGGGCTTTGTTGTTGGCTTATCACTTCCTGCTATAGTAACTAGTTTTTAAATAGTGCGTATTTTTAAGGTAGGATCTACAGATAGATTGTAGTAGATACTGTACCATGTTCAGCTATATCGTCCAAAATCGTATGCGACTATTTTCCTCTATGTACTATCTCTCATGAACAACCAGAATTAAAAAAACTTAAACTAAAGCTACAGTCTAAAAGAACCTACCCATATAATTAAACTCTTTTCTTTTCAGCACTACTTGGTCTTCAAACCGCACAGGAACATATTATTGAAGACAATACAACGTTGTGAGTAAAGAACATGTCGACCAATACAGATTTAGGGGGTGATCGGTTCGGCTGAAAAGCTCATGGCTTATGGCTGAAAACATGTAGTGGTGAAAAAAATCTTATGGTAGTGAGGCTTATTTAGCATAATTAAATTTAAAAAATTTAAAAATATAAAAAATATGTTAGCCCATTACGTATAATACAAACAAATACGGGGAAAAAAAGAACCGGCAAAAAAACTCAACAAAAAGTCAAAAATTCAGAAAAAGACGAAACTTATGAATAGTGACAAATAAGCCCGCAACACTATAGCTGCAGCCATGTTGATCGTTGCCTAGGAACTTTGCTGATGATAACTAGTAGAGGATAAAAGATCCGAAAATCCACTAGATTTCCTATCACCAAAGGACGCATGCATCCTCTATGCAAAATGATAAAGGTGAATTGATGGCTGTGTATATATAAGATGGCACAATCCAAAAATAAGCTCAGTTTAGCAATGCAAAGAAACGTTTTAATTTCCAGTAGTAGATCCAAACGTAGCGTGAAAAAAAAAATCCTCGGTCATTTTGGCTTTACAGTAAAAGGATATCTTTTGATGATCTGCTCGTTAAAAACGAATTGACGTCAATCATATTGTATAATATAGCCACATTGCACAAAATTTTAAAAAATAAATGCATATGGAGTGTACAAATATACGTGCTACAGTAGCTTCGCCGTGTTGCTTCCTTCATAGGTTCTGTAGAATGCGATTTGTCCTATCCAATTACAGTTCTACTTGAGCATAATGATCAATTACCAAAATATGTCAAGAAGACAACAAATATAAAATGAACAGTGACATCGACGTGACTAAGTACCAAACTGATATATATACAGAGAGAGTATAATTATCTGGAACACGTGGTGTCTAGTACGATGATATAAAATAGTTATTTTTCTTGTATATTGTGTACGAAAAATTTTGAAATTTTTTGTTTGAACAAAAATTCGATGTAGTTGCTTTTTTATGATAGTTTGATTGTAGATATGCACTGATTTTATATAAAAATCAGCAAAGCATGTGATTTAAATTCATTCAAAATCTTTGAATTTAGGTATATTTTTTCAAAGATATGCATTTCATTTGAATTGTTATAGATCGGTAAATATCCTAAAACTGAAAAATATACACACATGCATACAGATCATATCCACGTGACTAGTGCCAACAAACAGTACACGTTCTTTTGGTGCACAGTTAATAAATTTGGGATGTGTTTCCCTATTCGTATCAGAATTAAACTATTTCACAAGAATTTACCTTAAATTTCTATGTTTCAAATATGGCTATATATAGAGGTTTAATTTCCAAGGTAATAGTAAGTTCATGGAAAAATGATAACACGCATCTCCTAAACTTCCGTTCTAAACTGCCGCACAGACCAGGAAGTGATGAAAGCTCTAGTGCTGTATTGCTACGGATATGCTAGCCTACACGTAAATTCATTTCGATCATTGACAAATCCATGAAATCAAAGAGGAAGAAAACGACGGATCATATTCAGTACACGCATAACAAACTATCAGTGTATATTGCTTAATCAAATTAATCAAGTCGAAATATATGCACGCATATGCAGTGTTAATTAGTTTGTTTAATTTTGCTGTTTGTTAAACTAGAACTAGGAAAACAGTCCATTAAGCTTACAATATTAAGCATGCACTCAGTCAAATAAATTAACCAAACAATCACAACGAGCACTTACAAGAAAATTAAGGATCGATACGTCCACTGGAAAAAAAAATTCAACCAAGGTATCCACAGCTATATCTATTTCTAGAAAAGATATATATAATTAAATTTGCACACAGTTTATTCCCCAGCTTAATTGTGATCTCATCAAAATGTTAAATAAAGCCATGCATGTCAACCAAAGTACGCAGCATGCTCACTTGTGTTGAGGGAGCTGTAGTCAGTACTTGATGGTTGCCCGGCAGCATACATCGCGGGCGTCGCTGAAATCCCTGGCATGACCCCGGCAGCATACATCGCAGGCGTCGCCGAAATCCCCGGCACCCCGGCCACCTCTTGGCCAGGCTCCGCCACCGACACCACGTCCCCGGCATGCACCGGTGGCGGAGCAGTTGTCACGAAGCCGGCTGTGGCATGGACGTCGTCCAGGAGGCTGGCCGCACCGGCGCCGGCGCCGGCCTGCCCGTACCTGTGCTTGAAGATCTCGGCCCTGACCGCCTCCAGCTCGGCCTCCAGCGTGTTAACCTGCTGCTGCAGCATTGAGATCGCGCCCATGCAGCCGTACACCGGGTCGCGCAGCCGCAGGTTCGCCTCGTACACCAGGCTGCTCGCCGCGTCGGCTCTCTCCGCCTCGGCCACCTCCTAATTAAACACGTTGCACCGACCGAAGCCATTCACATACAGTACAACAAGTTTTTTTTGAAAAAAAGTAAAAAACTTTTAAATTGTTTGGTCGTACCAGGAGCATCTTGGAGACGTTGCCGGCGCCGAAGACCTTGTGGACGGCGGCGAACTTGTGGGGCTCGTGCGGGGAGAAGTAGGGGGCGAAGGGACACTCCTGCGCGCAGCGCCGGCGGAGGAGCTTGCATGCGGCGCACGGGGTCACGGTGTTCAGGGCGCCGCCGAGGCAGAGGCGATGAGGGACACGGTGCTTGGACGGTGTGACGGCGGCGTCCGGCTCTCGCTTGATCTTCTTGCCGATCTCATCAAGTCTCTCCCTGGTGGAAGTCCAGAAGGCGGAGTTGCCATTTAGGGTTCGTTGCATGGACTAAGGAGGGGGAATCTCAAGGGGTGGCCGGGATGCAAAGCAAACCACAATGGTAATTAAAATTCTGACCACAAGAACAAGCCAAAAGGTACCACTATTGTATATCTCTTGATTAACCTTACAAGCAAAAGTGATAGATCAAAAGCACTTCTAGATTCTTTTGAAGATAAGACATGCAGAATCTTGAAAGACAAAAAAAAAAAAAAAGAGAAAGAAACACAAGCAGTGCACAAAAGAGGAGGAAATTAACTGAAGCAGCATCTACTTGTGGTGGCCTCTTACCTTTGTGTGGACATTGAGGCATGCTCTCCTGTGCTTGGGAGAAGGAGATGGACAAGAAGAAGAAGAAGAAGAAGAAGAAGAAGAAGAAGAGAATGAGGGGAGGGGAGAGTCAGATCGACTGGGAGAGGTATAGAAGTGTAAAGTTTGGAATTGCAACGAAGGAAAGAGTGCTTAAAAGGCAAGGTATTATTGAGGGGGATGGGCCTAAAGCATACAATTGGTAGTAATTAAAATGGGCAGGGCGTGAGAGGAAAAAATGTTCGCAAGTGAAGAATGACTCGATTAGTTGGCCTGGCTCCCTCCCTACCTCGTGTCCCTGCTGGTGTTTCTTCTCATGTCAAGGGAATGAAATGTTGTTCAAAGAGAAAATTGGATTTTTGCCACCCGAAACATTGGGCTTCGCAGTTTTGCCATCCCAAACACTGGTTTCGCAAATATGCCACTCAAAACATGTGCTTCTTGATTTCTTTGCCATTTTCTCTATTTCTCTCCTTTTTCTCTTTTTCTCCTGGACTCAGCCACCGAAAAGGACAGTATTGCCTTTAAGCAATTGCACGCGTACGTGCATGCTCTTTGGCCGCTGGGAGCTTGCCGCCTGCATGCCCCTAGGAACAGTGCGTAGATCTCCAGTGGCTGTACATGTGTTTGTGAAGGTGATTGCATCTCTGGGCGCTGTAATATTGCCTTCTACCAGGGGAAGCTGTACATGCTCTGGAGGTTCAAGCCATGCCTCTTTGCTTTTGAGCTCGAGGAGGATGATTGTGGGATCATGGTCTCTCGTGTTGAACATTTTCGTGACTAAACCACTGCCCCCTGTGGTGCATAGTGGTTCATTGAATTGCAACATGGTGGAATGGCGTGGAAAGCTATTGGTGATCCTCGGATACTACGATGGTTTCGGCGATGAGCGCACTGTTCCTGAAGTTAAAGTATATGCACTGGACTTCAGCACAAACCCTTATGGACTCACTGAGATCTACAGCTCCCAGCGGCTGTTCCTAGGGGCATGCAGGCGGCAAGCTCCCAGCGGCCAGAGAGCATGCATGTACGCGTGCAATTGCTTAGGGGCAATACTGTCCTTTCCGGTGGCTAAGTCCAGGAGAAAAAGAGAAAAAGAAGAGAAATAGAGAAAATGGCAAAGAAATCAAGAAGCACATGTTTTGAGTGGCATATTAGCGAAACCAGTGTTTGGGATGGCAAAACTGCGAAGCCCAATGTTTCGGGTGGAAAAAATCCAATTTTCTCGCTGTTCAAAAGAAGAAGCTACCTGGGCATGCATCTGGCGCAACCACTAAAATTTTTTTCCCTGTGTGACCACCTGTATCAGTTACATCATCTTCGGTTTCCAACTGTTCAGTGCCATTCGGGAAGCCAACTGGGGCGTCCTGTTCTTTCCCCACCGATTTATGAGATAATTCTCTCCGTTGTTTTTTAAGTGACACACTATGCCGAATCCAATATGTCAATTAGAGGAATGGGAATGATTCCTTCAAATTTAACCTCTCAAAAGCTAGTAGCTTTTACTTCACTAGCTACTGGAAGCTAGTAAGATCATATTTGTTCATCAATAAAGAACTCACAAAAACACGAAGCAAACTGAGTTCAACTCCTCTGTGCCAGTCGAACCACTATGAGTAGTGGTTGGACCGGCTGAGCGGTCTAACCGCCGAAGATGACCGGTCTGATTGGCTTGCGCGACCATTTGGAGGATTGGCAACATTCAATTCTCAGGAAGTTTGATGACATCCTAATGACAGCTAGCATGATGCTATCCAGAGTTTTACTATTTGGAAGCGAAGGTTTTGCTATTTGAAAGCGAAGGTTTTGCTCGAATTTCAATTCGAGATGAAGGATTTAAGTGCAAGAAAGAGTTTGATTTTTCATAGATACCACAACATTTTTCCAGTTGGCATAGCTCGATATGAAGAATCTACTGTAATTTGTACTCTATTGACAGCATGAGAGTTTCTTTGTTTCGGACAGTTCTACAGGAGCAGTTTTAACTATGTCATGGATTTCAGTTACTTTTATAGCTGGTAATTTGATGTACGTCATGGTCACACACATGTAAGTTGCACTTTCAATGAGTGTTGTTTGCTAAGTTTTGTATTTAAGTGGAGCATATTAGATTCTATGATATGAGTTTTTCGCTATCTATCTAACGCGACATGTGATATTTTAGCTTATGTCGTTTGATGATTGAACATTTATTTCAAGTGGTCATTTGCACAGACTCAAACTTTTATTGGGATTATGAACTATTACAGTTCTAGATTTGTTCTTCTGCTATATTGATAGCTGTATGTTTGAACCTACTAGTGATTTGCTCAATTCTGCTTTACAAGAAGCGTTGGATAAGATTGTTCCAATCTTTCTTATTGAAGACAACATACAAGATGTTCATCCTGATTTAATTGGAGGAGATTATTATATTCTTTGATGACTGGAGGGAATTTGGCTCAAGGTGGAAATTCTTCAAGTCAGGTCCAAATTTGTTCTATCTATGTAGGACACTGCATCGTCTCATGCTAAACGTAGCATGATCGATGCTAGAACCAAGTGTGGGCTACATGCACCAGATGTGGTGCCAACCCATCGTAACCGACTCTAATTTGGTTTCTTTCTTCGTTTGGGATTCGTCTCCTTCGCCCTATATATGTACCCCTATAGTCCATAGGAAGAGTAAAAGCCGCATTGTAAACATCTTCTTATATAGTGAATTCCACATTTGTACGTCTGTGTTTTTTCTCGCATGGGTTTTTACGTTAAGTCCGTGTCTCATGTTTATTTGATCATCTACTTTTGTCATGCGTTTTATAACATATACTAAATTGTTCCACAGGTCAAGGAAGAAATGTATGTAGGGTGGGTTCAACACAGCTTTGGCCTTTTCTTTTCACTTTTTTTGCTACAATAACTAGCTTTCAAACAGTGCAATTTTTCAAGACAGGATATACTAGTCGATTGTAGTACACACTGTACCAACTTCGTCTATATTGTCAAAATCACATGTGAGTATATCTCTCTCCATACTATCTCTCGTGAATAGTTAGAATTCAAAATTTTAAACCAAAAGTCATAAGCCACAGTCCAAAGAACACACCCGTATTCTGCATTTTAGATTAGCTCCCTATGAACCAATTCACCTACATCAACTACAATTTGTACTCGCTCTTCTCCAATGAAACTACAGGTGCGACAATGTGCTTGGTGAAATTGACACGACTAGCTCCATATAAGACATCGGGTGCTGTGGGCGCTGGTAGGATTCAACAAGATGGCGATAAGGCAGAAGTAAATCTGACTTGGTATAGTAGGGAGGATGAGGAAGGAAGCTTTGAGATCAGCAATTGGCACATGTCATTGTTTCAAGGATGGTGCTATATAACTATGGCGGCATACCTCCTGCACATGAGCATATCTGTGCACATGTGGACAAGAGCCATCCTGGCACTCCATCGCCAAATCCGCGGTGCAGGGCTAGCGAGAATGCGCGTGCTCTAGCCATTTTGCGTTCCCCCTCATTCGAACGTGGCTCCAGATTCCCGCATGCTTGGGTTGCTCTGCTCCTGTGTGCCACCACTAGTGCATTACCTCCAGGTCGTGCCACTCCTGTGTGCCGCGCCACCCACCTCGCCCCATTCGCATGTCCTCCTGACTTGTTGCATCCCCCTACATAGCGTTGCCGGCCATGCGTCGCGTTGCCACCACTGCACTACCAATTTCGCCCCAATTGCCTACGCCCTACGTCACCCCTCCCCCTGTTTTGAGTTTTGATGTGTCTGTAGGAACACTCTCTCGTTGCGATATCTGCTTTTCAAACCCATTGGAAGGCAGCTAGCATCCCATTCTGCATGAGTGCGCACAATTGTGAATTTGCATGGTTAATATCATTATAGGGCTAAATCATCCATACTGCTATAGGGATCGTCATCCACACCAGTAGTTAGTGATGATTTGACACTGGCCAAGGGGATGATTTTGATGATGAGGATGCAGCCCTGGAGTTTTACAAAGCATATGTGCATGTTGCGGTCTTCTCCATTCGTATTGGAAAACAGATGACTATGAATGGGGTGTTGCAATGGAGGCAGTACTACTGTGCCAGATGTGGCTGGAAGGAAGAAAGGGATAAAGACAAGTTGGAGGTCGAAGTGAAGAGGTCATATGATTCTAAATTGAGTAGGTGCAGTTGCGAGGCCATGTTTGGTATCAAACGGACTAAGGATAATAAGTTCAGCTTAGAGACATTTGTATAAGTGCATAACCATGGTTTGTCTCACCTAGTATGCAGCACTTGATACGGTCTAATAGACAAGTAACTGAGAAGACTAAGGGCATGTTCTTTTCGACTGCGACTTATGGCTTTTGGCTGAAATATTTGAATTTTAGCTGTTTGCGATAGAGATTACGGAGAGAGAGATACTCGCTTGTGATTTTTGTTGATACAGATGTTAGGCTTTTAACATGTACTACAATTAACTTGTAGATCTCGTCTTGAGAAAATACTCCATTTAAAAGTTAGGTGCTGTAGCAAAAGCCAAAAGCCAAAAGCCGCTAGCTTCGGAGGAAAAGAATAAGCCCTAAGACTACATTGTTGACATGCCATTAGGCTAGCATTGGGACTTTCGGGGCATTAGATATCTTCATGTAAGTGAGGGTGGATTTCAGAATGTAGGATGCACAAGGAGGGACTTGCAAAATTATCATCATACTTTGAGAGAGTATAAAGTCATCAGGTGCTTAGATGTTCCTTGATAATCTAGCTAGAAAGAACGAGAATAATGTTGCATTTTATTTTGACTATGTTATTGATGACACCGGTAGGCTGGTGCATGTGTTTTGGGCAGATGCAACCTATAGGAAGAATTACGTTCATTTTGGCGAGTTGCTCTCATTCAATATGACATATAATACAAATCAATACGACATGATATTTGCACCATTCATGGGAGTGAATAACCATAGGGGATGTGTTCTATTTGGGGCTGCATTGCTGCTCAATCAGACGATTGAAACTTTCAAATGGTTGTTCTATACTTTCTTAAGATGTATGGGAGGTGTTGCCCCTAGACTTTTAATAACTGACGAAGTGGGCAACGAAGAAGGCAATTGAGCATGTGTTCCCAACTAGCATGCATAGGTTATGCATGTGGCACATATTGAACAAACTTCCAACTAAGATAAGGCCAAATTTGAGGGATAACCAAATGTTTTATAGTTGTATCAAATCATGTGTGTATCTCTCAAAAACTCCAGAATAATTTGAGTCACAGTGGGCAGCTATTATTCCTGTGTTCGGTTCAGAAGATAATGAGTGGCTCGTTGATCGTTATAGTATTCGAGCATCTTGGGTACCAGCCTACTTTATGGACATACCCTTGGTAGGAATTCTTAGAATAACTTCAAGGTCTGAAAGCACCAATTCTTTTTTCAATCGCTTTATTGGTTACAAACATGCTTTGGCTGAGCTCTAGATCCGGTTCGACATTGCAATGGATGCACAAAGGGAAAAGGAGCTAAAAGAAGACCATGCCACCTTTCACACTAAGCCCCAGTTGAAGATACCATGGGCAATAGAGTTGCATGGCAGTGAAGTGTTCACACATATGGTGTTCACTACATTTCAAAAGGAGGTAATTGCAGCCAGGGACAAGTGTGTTGTCATGAGCACAGCGCAAATATGTGACCTAAAAGTAAGAACAATCAATGAGGATGGTAAGAAGGTTAGAAAAGTCACATGTGACACTAACATCATGATTGCCCACTGCTCCTATAGGTTGTTTGGCACTCATGGAATTCCTTGCCGTCATATTATCCTTGTATTATGAGGTACATTGCTGAATGAACTTCCAAGTCATTATGATTTGAAGAGGTGGACTGCAAATTGCAAGGAGGTTGTGTTCGATGAGAATGGCAATGTTCTTGAGGAAAAACTAAAAGATTCCACGGAGGAAGAAATTAAAAAGGTAGCTTCATAGATGCGTAAGGACTTAGAAGGATTGATACATCGAGCTACACCTTCACTACCGTATATGCAGAATGCCAGAGGGAAACTTAAAAAGTTCATGCATGACATAAACCAAGAAATTCTTGCCTGACCACAAAGTAGAGTGGAGGAGGTCAAAGCATATCTTGGGTGTGGCATCCCTCATGACATCGATATATTGCCACCAACCGACAATCTTACTAGAGGCAAATGCAAGAGGAATCAGCCTAGGGAGAGCAAACAGAAGAAGTTGAAGGGAAAGGTAGCTTGCATGTGCAGAACTTGTAATGAGATCAGCACCTATGACAGCCACAACTGCCCTTTGAGGAAACAAGCAAAATAATGATGTAATGTAGCATTCCAATTTCTTTCACTTCACTTGTGGTTCCTCTTATTTCATACTAACTCAAAATGTCTGTGTGTTTTTAGTAGGCAGGACTTGTGGGGGCTCCGATGCTATAATCTGCATCTGCATGATTGAAGTGTGTTTGGATTGTAGTTTCAATTATGTATTTTGAATTGTAGTTTGTAGTTTGAGTTGTGGTATCAATCTGTTTGAATTCATTCAATCTGCTTGAATCTGTTGAATGCAAAATTGTCACAAACAGCTGGGCAGTGCAGAGTCATTAACAGTTTGCTCCCAGACATTTCCAGTTTCTGCAATCCTTTCCAGAAATAATACTTGCAACTGAGCTGAAATAATCCTTTCTAGAAAAACTCATGTACAGTATCAGTGTAATTATGCAGAGCTGAAATAATACTTGCAACTGCATTGGTTTCCTCCAACGCTTCCCAAATTTCTGTATGAGTTGAACCTCTTGTTGTCACCAGGATGTTCAATATGCAATTCATAACAATACTTATACAAATCAGAACTCGACAGCATCTGGGGAGAGGAATGTGAATATGTGACAAAAGGAATGCGAATATGCGACAAAAACTTCAGGTTAGCCATCCTTAGTTCATTTCTTCTATTATTCTTTCCTTCTGCCATCCTCACAGACATCATCTAAAACAAGCAATAACTTCCCAAACACTACAAATTCTCGACATTCCCAGAAATGACATTACCAGAATTGATATTCCCAAACCCAAACACTTCCCATTCATTACATTGCATGTCTAAAACAAGAGTTCAGTACAGTTGGTTTTCAAACTAAACATTACATTACATAACAAAATTCTACAATGGAAAACCTTACAACATCTAACAACAGAACACAACATATGCATTGTTTCCTCAGTTCACAGTCTTCCCAATGTACATTCCTAACACTAATAATAAAAATGCAATAATAAACATTTTGAACTTTTCATCCACAGCAGTGGATTTCTTGATTGACTTGTTGATCTGGTCTAGGGAGGTCTTCATCACAGCTAAATGTTTCAATACACGGTGGTGATTTGGAAAACCACTTTCTTTCCATTGCTCAACTTCACAAGAGAATCATCTATTCTCTGCTATTCCACCAGATGTGTCCCACTCAAATGGCTTATGTATTGGTCTTTCCACATGAAAGTGTTGCACTCCTTCGAAAACATCTGCACCAAAAGAAACCCAGTTTCATCATCAAAATGCATCAAATTCTTTGAGGAAATTTGTTTAAACACAAAACCAAATTTCAACATGAAATTCAACAGAAAAGGGAGTTTCTCACCCCCATCATTTCTAGGGCACTTGTAGTACTCTTTTTCTTGATTCTTCAAGCTCCCAGACATGGCCTAGATCATCTTCGCGTGGCATTTTGGGCACAACACGAGAGGCATCCCACCGCTAGGCGTTGTCGCCGTCGATGACCACTCGGAGTGTGCCTCCGTGTGATCCTTCTTCTCCATGGTGCAGCAACGCACGGGGAAGGGAGCCCTGTCGCGAGCGAGGCAGAGGCGCACGAACCGCAATGGGAGGCGGTGAGGCGCTGAAGGACTAGAGGAGCGGCACCGCCATGCTCGCCTTGCCGAGAGGATTTGGGGATCTGAGATCGGGCACCGAGGGATTGGGGCGGGGGCGAGAGGATTTGGGGATCTCAGATTGGGCACTAAGGGATTGGGGTGGGGGCACAACACAAAAGCTTTGTTCGGGCGCAGGGGGATAACCGCAAAATGGTCTGTAGGATTGCACTCGCTGGCCCTGCGCCGTGGATTTGGTGATGGAGCGCCGGGATGGCTCATGTCCACATGTGCACGGATATGCTCATATGCAGGAGATATGCCACCTATAACTATGGTGGCACCGGTATGACACAATTATTTTCCCTATACTTTAGGCGCTTGGTTTATTTAGGGATAAACCAAATTTTCGTCCATCAGATTAAAAATATCCAATAGTAGAATCACACACGTCTACAGGCACATCCAACGATAAGAAAATTTGACTTATGTTCAAGCACATGATAACTAGCAAAAGCGTATTTTAGGCTAGATTAATTAGAATGCGTTTATGGCTTTATATAGGTACATACTTTCCAAATATATCCATTCAATAATTCAGTTCCGATAAATCTTTTCACATTAACAGTTTCATCGTTTATTCGATATAATTTCTTAAGATTTTAGCTTGCAAGAGAAAAAGGAGGGGACATTTTCTAAAAAATAGGAAAAGGGGAAAATCGATAAACACCCCCATAAGTCACCTATTTTTTTAATTTAACCACATATCTCATTTCTATTTACTTTGTCCCCCATACGTTAAGTTCGCTTGCAAAGATAATGAAAAAGATGAGAACAATTGCTAACATGCGACCTAAGAGGATATCTGCACGTCAACTTTACTTATGGGTGGGAAATAAACGATAGTTTGATACGAGGTGCAAACCGAGAAGGCAGGTGAGTTATGTGGGTGCTTATAGATTTTTCCAGGGAAAAAAAAAGAAGAAATACTGGCCTCATTCCTTAGGTGAGACATTTGGGCTGTGTTTCTTTGGAGAGAGCGGCACTGGGCTTTCTTTTTTATTCACCGTAATTTTCTTTGTTTGTTTCAAGTCATGAGCCTTCCATGCATGTCGTTCCATTTCACGCCAGTTTAGTTTTGGGCTAACCGTCCCTGTCCTGGGCTCGAAGGTACCAAATGGCAATGCAGCCTTCCGTCGCTAGCTCAAAACGTCCGACTGACTGATATGCTAGGCCAGGCCATCAAACGGAACTGATTGCAGAAAACTGGGAGACTTTTGAACTACACAAAATGTAACTTGTAGTTTTCCTAACGACAGCGATTGAAATCGAATAAAAGTGGGAATAAGCTCAAACAAATTATAATTTACTGAAAACAAATTGCATGGCTAGCTCGAATCTGAACTTCTAAAGCCGAGATAGCTCGCGAGCGGCCCTACCACCGTCTCGTCTCCAGAAGACAGTGGTAGTGCGCGCTAGCAAGTTACTTCCTCGTACTTTTTTATTTGACTTTTTAAGATCTATATTGTCAATTTTTTTCATCAACAGATTTAAAATTATTTATATTAACTATATAAAAATTATATCATTAGATTTATTATTAAAAATACTTTTAAATATTATAATTTTATTAGTATATCTTAGTGTAAAATTATAAAAAATAACGATCAGAATTGTATCTTAAAGATCATAAAATTTCAATGACATCGAGTAAAAAAGAATGGAGAAAGTAAGAGTAAACATCAACATGTGCACTATACGATCAATTCATGTGCTATTTCCAGCCGTGCATTGATTGGTTCTCTTGGTGAGATCGATGCACCCAAAAGGTGAGCTAGCTAGCTTCACAACAGTTCCCTTCCAACAAACTTGCAACAGTTTTCCTTCCAAGAGTTGTAACATATAGAAATGGGTGCGGCTCTGGTGCTGTGCCCCTGCACTTAGCGCGTGCAGGGGTGTCCCCAGGAGCCGCCACGTATCCCTAAAAATTCAAAAAACTTCTGAAAAATTCTAAAAAAATACTTTAAAAATCTGAAAAATTGTAAAAAGTACTTTTTTAGTATAAAAAGTATTTTTTTTGTAAGTACTTACATTTTTTTATTTATCCTTTTATTAATACTTTTATTAAAAAGTATTTTTTTTAAGTACTTAAAAATACTTTTTAATAAAAGTATTTTTACAAAAAGTACTTTTTACAATTTTTCAGATTTTTAAGTATTTTTTTAGAATTTTTTGGAAGTTTTTTGAATTTTTGGAGGACACGTGGCGGCTCTTGGGGCACCCCTGCACGCGCTAAGTATAGGGGGCACAGCACCAGAGCCGCACCCTATAGAAATATATAGATTGAAGTTTTAATTCAAATATAGAAAAAGAATATAATATTTTATATTAAAATTTTCAATATATTATTTTATTTTTTATTTTACTAAATCCCTGTAGACCCGTGGGAAAAAGACGACTTGTACCTATGCCGCTAGCCTAGCGGGGCCATCCCCGTTCCCCGCGAGGGAGATTGTCCCTGCCACCGTCTTTGATAGGAAAATTCCCTGTCGACCCCTAGACTAGAGGTGGAATCACACCCCGGACAGGATAGGCTTTAGCCTGAGGTGTAGAAAAATATCTAGTGTACAACCCGAGTAAATTTAGTCTAGCTTAGGTAATATTTTTATGATCCAATCTAAATAGTCTAGATCATTTTATCACTGAACTTGAGATATAACTAAATTCTGATTCTGTCGATGCCCTAGACAACTGCAGATTGGTGATATATATGGCGCCTTTTGAACGGAGTACCAGTAGCTAGCCAGTGCCTTTTGGGCTAATTGGTTGCATTAATTAGCTTGTGGAAGGGTACGCTTTCCCAGATAGGTGGTTAATTTGACGTGCTACCTACTAGAATTGAGCTTTGAAAGGTGCAAAACCTGAGGTCTTGTGGTGTTAATACTGCTATTCTCCTGTAGGAGTATCTAGTTTAGCTAGGTTGCTGGACAGTTTCGATAAATTGTTTCACATTAACAGTTTTGATAAATTATTTCACATTAACAAGTTATCGTACAGCAATATTCAAGCTCGAATCGACCCCTGACGAGCTATTCTAACTCGGCTCGTTGAAACTTTTAAGCTCGATATTAAGTTCAAACTCAACTCATTTAGAGTTCGAATTGAGCAGCTCACAAGATTCAACCTTTTTGGGTACCTAATTACAAGGATTCTTACCTCATACTGTTGGTTAGTCCTCCAAACAGTGTCAAGGTACGTACAAATTAATTTCAGCAACCAAATGCGACAAACCATCACTCACACTTACCCTAGCTAGCTAGCAGCCCTACTTCCTAACAGGTCAGGATCGGTGACTACAGATCTATCTATCTCAACCCATGTCAATATTCAACATAGCCAAGTCTACCTAACCGAACCTTGAAGCTAGTTGACACTTAGGTAACAAGCAAATCCACTGTCATGAATGGATTATATGTATACTACCGCATCTGCTCCAGCTAGCAATTTTTTTTGTCTGGTCAGGAGATACATGTATAGATTTCTGACCTGAAAAACTTGCACCGAGCAAAATCACTGACTTACTTGCTAGTTGCAGCTGGTGGCCTCTGACAGTGCCGGACGCAGAAATTTTGGAATAGGTGTTCGAAGTTGTAAAAATATTTTACAGTACAAAACATAAAGATCTACAGTAGTAATAGTTAACATACAATTGTCTTTAGTAGTAATAGTTAACATACAAAGATCTACAAACTCATAAAATACAAGTCAACAAGTATTACAAGATTCATTAAAATTATCAATTCAATTGGACGGCGAACAATATGTGATCATTGATGAATAATATGATGCAATACCCACATTCACAATTTCACATTATCACATACAACTACAAGTATACAACTATACAAGCATTGGGCATTGCTCATTCTAATTAACTATACAAGCATTCACATACAACTACAAGTATACAACTACAAGTCTAATTATCTAAAGATGCAATCTTGAGACGTCACCATTCACCAATCACCAGTCAGTGAGACATCTAACAACACATAACCATTACTCACCGGCCAGGCCGACTGGGCAACATTCAACAATTCAACATTTCAACTCAACAAGACAACAATTAACATCAATACACAATACATCATGCTCGAGTAGACAACTACTCAGTTACTCACTCTCACTGGCCGGGCTGACTGGGCATTTGGGCAACATTCAAGTATTCAACATTTCAACAATTCAACTCAACAAGACAACAAGTCAACAATTAACATCAATATTCAATAGACAATACAAATACATCATGCTCAAGTAGATAAGTACTCAGTTACTCACTGTCTCACTGGTCGGGGCGTCGGGCCGACTGGGCAACTGGCGTGGCGGTCTGGCGGAGGCGCGGTCGCGCGGAGCGGAGGGCCGGTCGGCCGGAGCGGAGAGCCGGCCAGCCGTGTGATGACGTGCCGTCGGAGACGATGGAGAGCGGAGCGGAGAGCCAGCCCAGCCGGGCGCCGGCCAAGGAAAGATAATATCAACGGCCAGATCTGGGATGTGTACCGGAGCGGAGGGGCGGACCGCTGGAGCCCGGAGCCGAGCGGAGAGGCGCTGCGGCGGATGGATCGGAGGCGGGCGGGGCCCGGCGCGCCGAGCGGATCCACTTCCCGAGATCCGTGCGGGCGGCGCGCGGCGGCGGCGGCGCGGTCGCGCCGAGTCACCGATTAGGGTTTCTCCGCTGATCGCCTGCGTCGCGCGTCGGTCGGAATGAACTGGGAGCCGGGTCCGGGGTCGGGAAATGGGGCGGGGACGGGGAGCAGGCGCAGCGCGCACGCCACGCACAACGGGCTGGGCCTCGGACGCGCGCACGCGCCATGCGGAGTCGCCGATTCCCTCGGGCGGTCGGGCCGGACGGTAATTTCTGATCTGAAACAATTAAACTAGCCAAGTTATACATGTATATATGTAATATACACTATATATATTTGATTTTTTGTCAAAAATTTTGGGTGTTCAGCTGAACACTCATGAACTACTGTAGATCCACCCCTGACCTCTGATCTTAATGGCATATCCGTCGGCAGCAAGTACGGACGTCGTTCTGTCGATCCAAAGCTAGCCAGCTTAATTCAACGCCTTGAATTGCCCATGGCGGCGTCGCGACGACCTCCACGACTTAGCTTACCTACCAAGAGATCAACTGGAGCCGGCAGATTTGCACTGTGTGTAACGTGCAGGAATAATTTGGCCGTTGAAGACCCCAGTTCGCGCCAAGTCTTGATTGGGCACAGTGAACAGCATTCTCGAGAACGACTGTGCACTGTGCAGTACTTTTTTTTTGAAGCAAGTGTAGTGCAGTGCAGTGGTTGGCCGAATTTTTTTTTATGAATAATTTATTTTTTATTCGAAATTACAGAAATATACTTGTGAAATTTTTTTTATAAAATAGGCTCCAGTCGCTCGACAGAGTCCCTGTCGCCCTACACTTGAGCGACTGCAGCCAGTCGCCCCCCATTGGGCGACTTTCATGCAGTCGCCCAATAGAGGGACGACTACACACAGTCCCCTATGAATGTTTCAAATTTTATCAAATTTGTAATTTTAAACTGGTAAAAAATCTGCTGGAGTTGTAATAAAAGTTTATGTGCATTGTATGTTGTAGGTGTGTAAAAAATTTTAGGAAATCTTTTTTAGGAATGATTGACCGTAGAACGGTCGATACATATGATGGTAAGTGATATTTTGATGTTACTAAGAATCTTTGTGCGGTTGCCATCATTGAAGTTCACTATTCGTTTGGAGCGTACATCGAGTAGGTAACGAGGAGTACAAGTAAGCACGGCACAGTACTAAAAAGTTCACATCGTAAATAACAAACGTAAGCAGTACATGAAACAATGGTGTACAATCAGGACTACTCTCATTCGCCACCCTGACCTAAAGACCCCTTGGTCATAAGTCTCCAAAGGCTGTTTCTCGAGTACCCTGCTTGGAGATTCACTATGCAACTTACTAGATCAAATGACCACTAGGGAGAATCTATGAACTAGTACCTAGGCCCTCTTCCAGGAGATTGCTCCCGTGCAATGGCACTACTACAGAAAGGCTCATCACAGACAGTTTGAAATTGTTATCACAGACGGCTTTTGAGCTGTCTGAATTTATGTGTCTGTGATAATAGGTGGTAGGGATGGCAATTGTGCCCGTTTACCCGTATACCCGTGGGTAAATACCCTAATGGAGCCGGGTATGGGATATTTTCTTTACCCACGAGTATGGAAATGGGAGAAACACTCTACCCGTTGGGTAAACGGGTACGGGTATGAGTAAGCTCCACCTGTACCCCCCACCTGTTTATCCACGATATAGATTGACAAGTAGCGCAGCCATAGCAATATCTGTAATTGCTATTGATTGTTATAAACTTTTGCATATATCTAATTACTATTGATTGTTATAAACTTTTTTGATAGCTATCATATTTTCTAGCAATAGCTGTTGCTTATATGTATATGTTATTAGTTTAACTCTCAGATGGTGACTCTCAGTTCGTGGGTAAACAGGTATGCCCACGGGTGACGGGTACCTGCGGGCGACGGGTATGGGCGAGATTCTTCACCCGTCGTCCTTCGCGGTATGCCCGTGGGCGTAAATCGGGGTCGCGGGTACGGGTATGGCGAGCACTACCTGTACCCGCCACGCCCGATTGCCATCCCTAATAGATGGTTATCACAGACGGCTCTCAAAACGTCTATGATAATTACAACACAGATGGTTTTCAAAAAAAATGTCTGTGATATTCAAGTATCATAGACGGTTCTTTAATATAGCCATCTGTGATATATTAAGTATCATAAATGATTTATTCTAAAAATCGTCTGTGAAATATCAAGTATCACAAACGGCTAATACGAAAACCGTCTGTGATATGTCATATATCACAGATGATTCTCAGACATAGCCGTTTGTGATATCTTAGATATCATATACGGCTAATACTAAAAACGGTCTGTGATAGCTATTTAAATACCTATATTATTTTCTATTTTTTAGCTAGCCTTAAGAAATACTAGCCATGCCCTTTGAAAATAAACAAACTGATCACATATATATCGCACGATAATCATTACACAGATCTCAACTAAATGATGTATATTTGAAGGAATTATTTGATTAAGTGCAATTGAGTGATTACAATTATATCAAATATTTCAACACACACACACACACACACACACATATATATATATATATAAATTGATAATCAGAAAATAATTTTTAACAGGTTGACAAACTTCTGGATCATTCGTCTTATCATCCATGATTTCCTC
This sequence comes from Dendrocalamus sinicus, assembly GCA_036346575.1. NCBI lineage: Eukaryota > Viridiplantae > Streptophyta > Magnoliopsida > Poales > Poaceae > Dendrocalamus > Dendrocalamus sinicus. Next base: position 52,878,387 of record CM070642.1, read on the forward strand.
CATATGGCAGCAAACATAGAAGCCACATATGTTGCCCTATAGCTTCTGTTAGCACTTCAAAAATAGAATTACATACATAGGTATTGTCAGTTCTAGAGGCATTATGATATAGGATTGTTGTGTTATAGCAGGTACCAAAAATCACATCCTGTGCTGCAGTGTGGCACTGGATTCCTTGTCTCTCTCCCTAGGCAACGTAAGCGTTGAACGACCTACATGATTTCAAAAGGTTAGCCTCAACCATTGCAAACGAAGGGAAGACTGCAAAAGTGTTATTTATGGAGGAAATGAGTTTACCTGTAAATTGTTTGTTGCACACGGGTGAAGTCGTGGTTGCTCCTAAGTAGAGAATTGAGGTATATTACCTTGCTCTACTTTGGTACAATCATAATCAGAATCCAGTGACCCCTAGTCATGTGTGTTGCTATAGTGATTAATCCTAACTTTATGTTGTGTATACAATACAAATGAAACTTATTTGGTAATTAGTGAAGCACTTACCCCTGGTTGAAGGGTATCATGATGTAGTCCTTGTCACTATGAGCAAGCAATCCCCTCGTTATATAATCTTGGATGAAAGATACATTATCGTTGATGGATTGCTTAGAGACCAAGTGTAGGTCGAGGAAACTCACCGGTTCTCGCTGTCGCCGGACTTGTTGTACCATGGATCTATATATAAGCAATGAGTTATGATATTTATTGGTGTGACATGAATGTAGAACTTGATTGTACGGTATACTTACAGTGTTCAACATTGTAGAAGTGAGGCGTTTAGTTCGTTGAGGTTGAATAGTAAGAATAAGTCTTCGAAGGTCACGACAAAGTAGCCTGAGTCATGGAGAAAATGTAGCTCCGTGTATCTCACGGTGAATTCACTTTGTCAGTTTGGCTTCATGTTGGACCTCTGCATGTACCAGGTATGCATGGTTTCGCAAACCAGTCCAAGGCTGGGTAATTGTGACTCGAGGACCAACGGCACTCCGAGCATGAACTTCTATTCCCTGGGAGGTGCCTTAATCTTCTTCGATTCAACCTTGGTGTCTCACTTGCGATACATTTTCGGTGTCACCTTCATGGGAGCCGATGCACTGGCCTTTTGAAGAGAAGTTTGAGGTGGAGTTGTAGAGTGTTCTGTTTGATAGGCATGGTCGTATAGAGATTGCGGCACGGAAAGGTCTAGGGTGATGTCCCTCTTGGGTCACTGGATGAATGTGTAGACGACATCCCCTACTGTCATGATTCCTCTGTTTGGAGGCCTCCTAGCGGGACGGCCCTAAAAATGTCATTAATCATGTCTACTTAGACCTTCGCGAAATCGGTCCCTACCTAGGCACCGTGCACCAACGTTCTCGGCAGGCATGGATACACCAACCCCTGCCCAGCATCAACAGGAATGAAGCCAACAATCCTAATTCTGAGGATACACGGCATGGCCTTCTACATAACAATACACGATGAGCTAAGGTGTCCACCAAGTCTATCTATATAGCATTTAAGAGATGTACATTATCTGGATGTCATCGATAGATAAGTGGGCGTCGCTATGTTCAGAAAGTGGCACGGATGTGCAGCTACTCTGACGTTGGGGGCGACTGGGTACCATAATAGTGGGGGTGGCTTGCGACTGGTTGCGGATTTCTCTTAGTTCTTTCCTCAATGCATCTATCTCTTCTCAAAGTGAGGTAGTTATATTCTAAAGTTTTGCATCAATGTCCCATTTTATACTTTCCTCGCGCTCAACCTTGGATCTCTTCCTACTCCTATATGACTTGGAGTTATTCGGGAATCCGTGCCTCCAAAATATGTAAACCCCTAAGCCTTACGTGCGACCTGGGTGCTCCTTATTTCCCAAAGCGGTGGACAGTATACCCCTTTCCCTAACTGCTTGGAAGGAGCCTCAGAAGATTCGTTGTCAATGTTTGTTGTAAGAGGCAATCATGTTATTTTAGAACCCATGAAGTTATAGACCTAGTAACATCTAGATAGTTTAACATATCTTATCAGGTGTTGGGACACTTCCTCGTCTGTGGGGTTTTTGAAAGAGGTGATGCCTGAAGACGTGGTTGATGACCTCGCTCTTAATTAGTTTTGGGCGAGCTCATTTGTGATCCCAACAAATGGTGGGGAGGCCTCTGATCGGATTGTGACCTCATCATCTATCCTCCGTTGCGGGATTTTACTCTCGTACCCAGCGGTGCCAAGTCTGTGGAGGTGAGTGTTTCATGCCTGGATAGCCTTGTGCGCCGCACTTTCCTGTTGAAATTTGGTCATCGTCTTCATCCACACAAAGGCCTCCCTTGTTTCCAGTGACACAAAATGATATCTCATGTAGGACGTGCGATCCTTGGTCATGTGTTGCGTGACAAGCATGCTCTTGAAGGTCATCCATACTTTTTCCATCGCGAGGAGCACATGCTGTTGCACGTGTTCCTGGACTTCTATTGGGATCTCAAACGAGTTTGAAATTTCTGTCCACAGTACATTTCTCTCATCTTCTGTCAAACTTTTCTAGTTTGCTGCGGTGATGGGGACCCGCTGCCTTCTGATTATCCCATAGGTAGTCCAAAATGATGTAACTGTTTTCTTCGCTTACAGAGGGACCCCATCTGGAGAGACCTCCGTGATGGTCATTCGGTCCACTAGCCTTTTAGATACTCCTCTGCCATGCTTAGTTACCCTAGTCTTCGGAGTATCAGACCCATTCGGTGACATCAACGACGACGACGATATCTCTCTTACAAGAAAAAACTAATTACAGTGAACTGTGAGCGTAAACATTGGCACATGGTTGATCTTACAAGAAATAAGAACATCTGGTGATGTATATTATTGTTACAAGGTCTCTTTGCAACACTAACATCTCAAATCACACATCCCAGTGTTTCCGGTTCTACAGAGTAAGTTATGGCTGGAGTCTCTTCCTCCTCATCATTCTGTGTGTTAGGCTTGATTGTTGTCTTAGGTGTAAGAGAACCTTTAGGCTACCACGTCCTTCATTTACAAATGAAGGGCGCAACAGCCCAAAGGTTCTTTTATACCTAGCAAATAAGCCTAACACACAGCATGATGAGGAGGAAGAAACAACCACTATATCTTACTCTGTAGAACCTGACACACTGAAATGTGTGATTTGCTATTCTAAATAGATCTTGTGACAATAACAAAGTGAATCACAGATGACACCAGAGTGTGTGATTTACTTCATGCCCTTCGACTAAATTACTCCCTCTAACTCACTTAGAAACAACAGCTCCAACAATTTATCTCTGAATTTATTCCTTAGCTATTTTATCCCTAGCTATTCCCTAGCTACAACTACTACTCCGATTTGAAGGAGAGGACATGTAAGAATATTCAGCGACGTATATTGTTGCTACAAAACAATAGAAATAATAGTTCTAACAATTTATCTCTAAACTCATTCCCAAGCTATTTCATCTCTCGGCATGTATTTCAAACAAAAAATATGTTCTACTTAACAGAAAAAACACTGTCTAGATAGATCTAACAAAAATATATTCTACTTAACAAAAAAAACACGGTCTCAAATTCTTTCTATAATGATAGCTAGTGTGATAGAAAAGATGATAAAGCAAATCCATACATTCGGCTGGAGCTAAGGTGATAGGGAGGAGAGGCTGTCGAACTAGGTGGGGACGATGGCAGATCTGGCTGGGCCAACGATGAAATCAACGAGGGCAATGACGAATCTGACTGGGGGCAACAACGGATGCGGCGGGGTGATGATGGATCTAGTTGGGGGCGACGACAATGTTGTCGATCCGGCTGGGAGCGATGACGAGGTTGTCGATCCGGCTAGGGGCGACGGCGAGCTAAGGCAATAGGGAGGAGATGTGAGGAGGCGAAAGGATGTGTGGCCGAGTAAGTGAATGAGGGCGCAAACCCTAGAAGGGCACTACTTATAGGAGGAATTATCATAGATGGTTCTTTAAAAGAACCGTCTATGATATTAGGATCACATACGGTTCTCTTATAAAACCATCTATGATATAAACCACATCACAAACGATTCCATAATAGAACTGTCGTATCACAGACGGTTATATTACAGAACCGTCTATGATAGTCCTATTTTCGTCAGGAAGTGCTACCCATGCCCTATGAAAAAAAGCAAGCTTCAACCACTTACAAATTAACTCCTATGACCATAGCCACTTTGAACATGGTCACGACTGCTGTTTCGACCACGCCTTCGACTTTAGCTTCGACCACGCCTTCGACTGCAGCTTTGACCACGCCTTCAATTGCAGGTTCGCCCATGCCTTCAACTGCAATTTTGACCACGCTTCAATGGAATTAGTAGTCAAGATTAGTTCCAACAGTATATACAATCACAGATGTAATTATTTCTTAATTACTAAATCAATTACAATGGAATAATTCTTTAATTACATACCGAGTTTCTTATAATTACATTGGAATAATTTTGAAATAGCTGTTCGCTGTGTGGGATCATTACACTTGGCTATTTCCTTTTAAATAAAGCCCTTCACGATAGTTGACACACACATAGCTTGCATCATTGCTTGGTTTTTCCTCGAGCCTAAAGCTGTCTCTGAATGGAGGCAACTCGTTAAATTGATTGCACTCTGCCTCATCCACAACATTCTAAACTCTAACAGTCCTTCTTTTTCCATAAAGAACTATATGGTGCTTCTTATTTGCCGGGTTGGTTACATAAAAACTTGAACAACTTGCCTCGCGAGTGTAAATGATTCATCTTTGTATCCTACATGTTCGAGGTCCATGGTAGTGACGCCGTACTTATCGACCTTTACACCCTATGGGAGTTGGACCCAACGGTATCGAAATAGAGAGATCTTGAAAATCACGTAGTCGAGCTCTCAAATCTCCTTTACAAGCCCATAGTAGGAGTTTGGGTCAGTTGTATTGAACTACTCATCATGAAATGCATTTATACGAATACCTGAGTTCTAGACTGTACTCTTTCTGTCCTGATCTGTTGTATAAAATGTGTACCTATTAATGTCATATCCTTGCCATGTCACAATTGTAAATTTTGGCCCTTTTGTTAGCCATTGTAGCATTTCACTTGATGAGCTCCCAGTGAATCACACCCTCAACCATTCATTGAACTGACGGTTGTGCTGTCTTATGCTCCAAACCTCTGGCCGCTCTGGATTCTCTTAGCATAGCATGTCCTTGTGGTCTTCAATATACGGGGACACTTCAGTCATGTGTTGCAAGACCGTGAAATGGTTTTGAGTGTACGTATTTAGATCGGGAGTTATTGCTTTCCTTCCGATGGTCCTGATACTCTCTAGCCTCCCCTCGTGACGAGATACAGGCACATCTATCGGTTCCACCTGAGCCATGTAATCGATGCAGAACTCAATGACCTCTTCGGTTGCATAACCTTTGATGATGTTGCCCTCCGACTGAGATCTATTGCGTACATAGGACTTGAGAGAATTCCCATGTACCTCTCAAACGGGTACATATGACGTAGAAACATGGGGCCGCATATCTTTATCTCTTTCACAATGTGGACAATGAGATGGACCATGATATCAAAAAATGACGGAGGAAAATACATCTCAAGATGACATAGAGTCATCACCACCTCAGTCTGCAAAACATCCAGTCCATCGGGATTGATGACCTTCTGAGCAATTACGTTAAAGAAATAACATAGCCTCATGATTGTCACTCGAACCTTATTTGGCAAATACTTCTAATTGTAACAGGAAGCAATTATGTCATTAGCACATGACAGTCATAAGACTTCATGCGAATTAATTTCAAATCTTGCATGAAAACAAGTTTTTCCATTCTGACGGAGTAACCGGATGGAACTTTCACACCATGCAAGCACTGATACAGTTTAGTTCTCTCAGACTTTGATAGAGTGTAACAAACTGGGGAAAGGTACATTCGGCCTTTATCGGTCTCTATAGGTGCTAACTCGGTCCTGATGTTCATAGCGACCAAATCACACTATGCGTTGACACCATCCTTTATTTTGTCATGAATATTCAATAAGAGACCAATCAAGCTATCATATATATTCTTCTCTACGTGTATGACATCGATGTAATTACGAACTTCTAAGTGCTCCTAGTAAGGCAAGTCCCAAATACTAACCTCTTCTTCCACATGTTCTTTTGACGAGTCCTCAACTTACAACCCTTTTCAAGTACAACATCGATATCACCTCTTTGCTGCTAAAAGGCCTTGGTGCCGAGTCATCATCTTTTTTTGTCAAATTATTTCTTCATCTTGCGGTACGGGTGATACCATGGAAGCAACTTATGGTGGCGCATGTATACAGTTTTACGTGAGTTGTTCAACCACACACTCTCAATATAATCTAAGCAGTGTGGACATGCTTTGGCTCCTTTCATACTCAACCCCAACAGGTTACCAAGAGCCAAAAAAATCATTGATAGTGCAGAACAACATGGCGCATAGAGTGAAGTTCTCTCATTTGTCTGTATCCCATACCTGTATCCCTTCGTTCTACAATGTCACAAGATCTTCCACCAATGGTGCTAGGTATACATCAATATCGTTCCTAGGTTGCTTCAGCCCTTAGATAAGTAGTGACATCAAAATGTACTTCCGCTTCATAAACAGCTATAGAGGAAGGTTGTACATACATACATTCACGAGTCAGATGCTATGTCGATTGCTTATGTTACTGAAAGGATTCATTTCATCTATACTCAATACAAACCTTATATTCCTCGGTTCTGCACTAAAGTCTACAAACATCATATCGATGTTCCTTCACAAGGTAGAATCAACAACATGTCTTATCATTCCATCTTTCTTACGCTTCTCTAAGTGCCAACGCAACAATCGTGCATCATTTTGGTTCGCAAATAAATGCTTCAAATAGGGAATTATAGTCAGATACCATAATATCTTAGCAGGAGGTCCTTATTTCACCTCGATGCCTTCGTCATCATCGGAGTCATTCTTATGCTTGTATCAGGATGCTTTACACACCGGACAAATATGTAATTTTCCATACTCTTTATGGTATAGGATACAATCATTCGGATATGCATGTATTGTTTCTATTTCCATTTTCAATGGATAAAGAACCTTCTTGGCATGGTAGGTAGTTCTCGGCAATACATTTCCCTTTGGAAGGATGTTTACTAGGAGACCTAACAACACCATGAAACTCTTGTCGAACAAAGTATTGCTTGCCTTCAATTTTAGCAGTTCAAGAACATATGACAACCTTGTGTATTGTGGCTTGCAGCCTGGTAATAAAGGTTTCTCCAGGTCCTCCATCAAATCTTCGAATTTACCAAAATCTCTCTCACTATAGTTTCCTTCTATATCACGTAGCATTTGATCTAGATTGTCATTATACAACCTGTCATCGTCGAAAGCATAGTCCACAACTGGTATATTGTTGTCTCCCTCAGCACCTTCTTGTATAATCTTCTCTTCACTGTGACTGGTCCAACATGTATACCCTTTTTTAAAACCCCTTCAAATCAAGTGAGTTTCGATGTGCGCTAAGTTGGTAAATATCTTCAGATTATCGCAATTAATGTATGGATAGTACATATATTCCATCCCCTTCTTCAATATATCCTGCTTTACCACTCTTCTAAAACCAGACACGCTATTAATGTACTCTTTACTCACACAGTTTTCAATGTATATCCAGATTCGGTCCATCTACACTACGCATGTAACAAATTAGTGTTAAATTGGATTATTAATGCTACCTATAGCTAATTAACCAGTCTAGCTACTTACACACATAATTGTCATTTGCCTAATAATAAATTATCCATATCTAAATTAAGTAGCTAGCCACGTATTCATGAAGCAATATGCATGTGTCTATATATATATATGGTGCCCTGTTATTTATATATATATATATATATATATATATATATATATATATATATATATATATATATATATATATATAAAGCAAGAATATATTGAAGTAAACTAGGAGTACTGACCCATTCTTAAATTGAAGCAAACTACCTAGGGATGAAAACGGTGGAAACGGTGGAAAACTCCTCAACCGTTTTCTACTTCTACATTTGAATACGAAACGAAAGCGGCGGTAAAGCGGACACTAAAACGAACGCGAACTTACGGAATATCGAGAATTTCAAAACGAACCAATTCGAGCGGAATTATGTCGAACACGGTCGGTATACGAAAATTCAATACGAATACCGACACAGTAGGACCAAGTGCATAACAATTAACAAGTGACCAAGTACATAACAATTACCAAGTGCATGATCAAGTTCATTCCTCTCGTGTGTATCATGTATAGTAACTTTGTACAAAATAGCGAGCCATTTAGTTCATATATATGAAGTTTAAATAACATTATCACGAGTAATTACTTGAGACAGATGCATATTGTCGATTTTGAAGAAAAAATGCAATATTACGATGCACAAATCTTTTAACACAGATTGCATAAAATGCTCATGCCCATGACTAATCCTAAATGCCAAACAAATCCAAATAGAGAGCTCACATACCTTCGAAGGAACTTGTTGAGAGCCAAAACTCGCAAAGGACGAAGAGATACAGACAAGGAGGTCAAAATCAAATCATCTTTCAGTGATCACAATGCGGCATGTATGGTCAATTTTGCTTAATGAGAACCTCGCAGGATGAATGCGAGTAGCAAGTTAATACTAGAGTTCCATAGCTTATGTATTTAATCGCAGAATTAGGAGCTAACCTTGAAGCTCATGGTACCATTCCGATCAAGTCGTACATCCTACACACACATCATTCCCAATTCCCAAATGAACTAGCCATCAAATAATTAGACAAAAAGCGAAACCAAAAGCCAACGGCGAGATAGGACCTAATCATCTGTGCTGCACGACGGAGAGGGGAAATCGAGGTTTCCCACGGCGGCGCGCGCTGTGGGAGTCCAACGGATTCGCGCGTTAGTGGTCAACTTCGTAGTAGCAGCAAGTGAAAGCGGAAGAGGCGAAAGCCATGGGCCGTTCGGGTATGGACTACGGGGCGAGGAAGTAAGCAAACCCGAGCCGAGGAGCCGTGATGTTGCCGGCGGCGCCGGCGTCGACGCGGTCGAACCACTCACGGAGCACCACCGCGTTCTCCATCTCCGGTCTCCGACGTGGGGCTCCGGCGAGGACGATAGGAAGGGAAGGCCGGAAGGGGATTAAGGTCTTGGCCTCTTAGGGATTTAGGGGAGGAGTCAGGAGACAGCCGCCCAGGAGCCAGCGCGTCGCGTGCGGGCTGGGCTGGGAATTGGGGTGGGGGCGCTGGGCGCCTGGGCTGTGAGCCTGTGAGACGGTGAGATCTGGGCTTCTAGTGGGCTAAATTCGATTTAAACCGTATTTACAATACGGTATATTCCGAATAAAATGTAGAAAAGTAGAAAACGGTCGGAAAACGTCTAAACCGTTTCCGCTCCGTTTAATTTGGTATTCAGATTCGAACCGAATTCAATTTGTCCAAAAATACGAATTCGATCGGGTTAAATGTAGAAAACGATGCGGTTCGGTACGGGATATTTCCGTTCCGTTTTCATCCCTAAAACTACCGTCTCTCTCTAAACCTAGTTATCATCGCTCTCTATTACAAGGCATATAAGTTATTAGAAGCAAATACTAACCTCTAATCACCAAGAAAAATCAATCTACAAGCTAGATCTACAAGAGGTATGTTTTCACAAAACTCCCCAAGCCAGTCGCCTCCTTCAATGCTACACAATGAAGATAGATCTGTTGAGATCACGTATGCTAGCTAATTAATAATATGGCATATTCCATATGGTTCCAACCACAAACCGTATGTGATATGAAATTATCACAGACAGTTGTATTAATAACCATCTGTGAAATTTCATATACAGTTATTAATACGAACCATCGGTGATGTCTGCCATTATCACAGACTGTTTATATCAATATCCATCTGTGAATTATTACAGATGGTTATTAATACAAACCATCTGTGATATTTTGCATTATCGCATATGGTTTGTATTAATAACCATTTGTGAAAATATCATAAACAATTATTCGTATGAACTGTTTGTGATAGTTGCGTATCTTAGACAGTACATGGTCACGCTTGTAAAACCATCTGTGATAATTACAACATAGATGGTTATCTATGAACCGTCTGCGATGTAGCCATCCAGTATAGCCTCTTTTGTAGTAGTGTGGATAGAATCCGTGCCTTATCCATCCAAAATAGCATGATGCTTCGGCCCTGAGTCTCTGACAAACAACTGCCATGTCGTTGTTCCCCATGTGTCATCTCTTAGTGATAGCAACCAACGATCAGGCGTTTTATCTCTGACAACAACTACTTCCCCGATCAGACTTGCTGATTCCAAGAGGCATCTTCCCAGGTGGATAACTGGCATCCCTTCAATGATATTTAAGGGTGGATGATAGAAGACAAAAGGACGTAAGACATGGAACAAGGGGAATTCAACAATCAATCACAAACTAGAGATTCAAGTGGATCAAGCGAATCATAGTCTTTCAACCAGTGGGAAGAACATATAGAGTAGATCTAGTTTCATGCCTTTGTAAAGGCATCATATAACCAGTTCATAGTAATAAAGAGCATCCCTATTCTCTTCCAAGAAATTCAGTCACCATTCTCATATTATTTTGTAAGATCTGTGACTTGATCGTCGACAACTGATGTCGTCCATGGGGGAAGAAGGCATTGAATCCTTGAAGTTTTCTTCATTCAACAATCATCATCATCCTTCCCTGTTTCAGTCATCATAGCCCATGTGATCATGGCAGAACCTGGGATGATGAAAACTAGTTCGACTTGGCAGACTATACCGACCTTGATATGGATAGAAGAAGATTTATCGCCCCCATCAACAACAATCACAAAATTGGTCGTTCCAACCAGGTCAAAATGCCCAAGTGCCTCTGCAAGTCCGGTGCTTTTGACCAGCAAATACGACAACAAAAGTGCGATGAGATGATCTAAGGGTCAAAGTACTCCCAATGCAGTCGTGGGTGACCACTATTCACCAACGGCTCCTACGAATTCCGGGAGCCAACCGACATCTGGTTACAGTGTCCATGAAGTTACCTCTGGCAGAAAACCGGGTGAAGACAATAACACTCAGTATACGACCAGTCATCCATCGAATTAGATTGAGTCCACCATGAAACCCTCCAAAGGTGGTGATTTTCAATAGTTCCCCATCGTGAAAGCTACTTGCCGAAGTGGTGGAAGGTTTTCCCTTAATTTTGACGGGAGTTCATTGAAAGGTCCTTGCTGGAGGCATAAAGCTAATGCAATAGGTGATACCGATCTAAATGTTGTGCACGATTCTTCACGGCAGGATCCCCCCAAAATTCGGTGGTCGGAATGGTGCAACACACATCTCTAAGCACATCCAACTGTCATAAAATTTGACTTACGTTTTTTTTTTAAAAAGCATGCGTATGTTCATTAGCAAAACTGGAAAAGCAAACTAATGAGATTATGCATCCTTTTACCCTCTAAATAATCAGAAAAGAAACAACAAACATTAACGAAAGATTCCAAACACGTGAACTTTCATCTGTAACACACAATCAACACAAGAATAAGTTCCATATGCATACAACACTAGGCAAACAACAAACGGTCGGCCTGCTGAAGACAGAACGTTAACGCTAAACAAGTCAGCAGACACACAATTGTTGGCATCTTTCTCGTAACCATAACAAACCACATTTATGCTGGTTCTAATCCCTTTTATGGCGCCACACCTGAGAGCGATCTACGCCCAACCATCGTCGCGGCTCCGGTTCCCCAAGCCGCGAAATCGCAGCATCCACGAGGCGCTCCGGCGCGCCCGGCTGCACAGCACTATACTCTTCGTCTGTGCCGCCGCCTCCTGATCGTGGTGGCGGTGGTGGTCGCCCCTCTCCGTGGCCACCGAAGAGAACAGCCACCGGCTGGATGACGAGACCTGGACAGAGGATGGCGCCGACCGCCGCCACGCCTTCCCGAGGGTGAGCCGCCGGAAGATGCCCGCGATGAAGTCGATCTTGATCCGCTTGAACCTGTAACGTTTCTTGCTCTTTGCCTTGCTCGCCGGAGGACGTGAGGTGGCCACCTTGCTACCGCCGTGCCGGAGCAGATACGACGGGGGTGGGGTGATGGCCGGGAGGGCACCGGTAGCCATCCGGGAGAGGTCGACCTTTGGCGTGCCCGGCTGGGACTCCCAGACGAACGGCACCGAGCCCGGCTCCGCCCAGTACCGCAAGGAGGGATCGGCCGCGGAGCTCTCCTTGGTGAGGAGTCGCTCGTAGAACTTGCCGTCCTGGTTGATCCGGATGGGGCTCTGCTGCATGATGCTCCGGAGAGGGCTTTGCGGCCGCGCCAGCTCTGCGGCGCTGGGAGGCATCGCTCTCCCCAGTCCCCCTCTCTGTTTGTGTGTGTGTGACGACGACGAGAGGGATAGGTCTGTGGAAACACGGTCGAAGTACTCGTGTGCTGCAG